>MU266467.1:0-73069 GCA_021014945.1 Leucogyrophana mollusca | reverse complement strand
GTTTCCGCCCTTAGAATCCTGTCGAGGAAACGTCCAACGTACTAGCTGCAGGCTTGTTACTAGAGCCTATTACTGGTTCTATATCCAGACTGAGTCCTATCGTGCACTACAACGTACCCGCGCACGCTGGCGTAAGACTACCGCGCACCTCATAAGACCTACCGCGCACCCACCAAACCTACCACACACTCCACTCGGTCCACCGCGCACGAGCCCACGCTCCAAACGCGCACGTCTTATTAAAGTCGTGTTTGGAGCACCATAGATATGGCATTGGTCCAAGTGTGGAACGTGTATCAAAGAGAGTACAGGGCAAGCTGACGGAAATGGTTATGGTGCTCTGTCAAGTTAGCTGTGCCAGTACAGGACGTACTGTTGATCAACACTAGTGAGTGTGTTCCACGTGATTAGTGAGCCTGTTCCGGACCCTCATTGCACACCTTGTTCACTTATATAAAATATCGGAATAAAGCATTTAGTATATTTTTTTATAGGTATGGGGATATGTCCAGAGACGATCCATGTAGAATTTCGATCGCTATTCAGGATCCTTCATCAAAAGCTGGAGTTCCTGGCTTCCAGGTCACCGGCTGAGTTTGGGACCCTGAATAGTAGATCAGGTGCTAGGACTCGGAGGTGCCGTGGGAGTGCATGCCCTGGATTTGATTTCTGCACATCTCTCGACCACCCAGTGGTTTGTCCCACCACAGCTAGGGCGGAGTATAGTATAAGTGCGCGGTGTTTGCAGGGCCGCGCGGACACCGTCCACCATTTATAATATTATACCGACTCGTTTTTGTTATTCTTTATCATTATGTCCTACTCGGCCTCAGAATATGACGCTCATTTGCTGGCCACCCGCCACTATCGTTCAGAGCAGTTATGCCTTCTCGTCAATTTCATGCCATTCACAACGCTGGGAGCAGACTCGGAGCTGGCATGAATATGGTGAACTTGTCTGCGCGGTCCGAATCACACCTCAAGTGGAATGAAATCGCGATGAAGTCGAATTCAAGACAGTACGATCCATTGGGTGGCATAAACACACTTCCGTACAAATTGGCAAGCAAGTTACATTCTCATTATCCGCGTTCCTATGGCCTACGAATCATACAAGGCGGATCAGTCCCCATCATCCACCCTGCCTGGTGGTTAATAGTGTTAAAAATTCTAGAAGTGCGCTGTACATAACTTAATAAATATTGGTGGGTATCTCTTTGGATCCAACTACAGCTCCGAAAATGTCTCCAATTCCACAGTCGCCGCGATCGGCTGCTGCTGATATCGATTTGCCCATCGCAAAAAGGATCCGTTTAGTCAACCTTTGGCATCAGTGCACAAGATTCGCCCCGATAATAGGGTGCATTGAGCAGTGCCACAAATGCGTTCACGTATACTGTGCTAAAATTATAAGAGTGCATTTGTGTGAAGATACTTGTAGGATCTCGCACGTTTGACACACACAAAGTCGACCCCTAGAAAGACTAAGGTTCCCGGCATGGCCACGCACTGATGTGATCCGGTCAAAAGCAGCCTCCTCGGCAACACGTAAAGCATCTCACTCACAGTGATGACCATGGTAAGCGTACACAAGCTTCGATACGAATGTCATGAGATACACTGGCTCGATAGAAATGCGTAGGCGAGGCCCACCTTGTGAGAAGTCCTGTGTTGAGGGTATAGGTCATTAACTTCGTTAGTAATGAATCTGTCCTAGGACACGACAATCATTAGGATCAAGGCGGCATGTCACTACAAAAGCTACAAATACACCAACCTCGAGAACCCAGTGTGTGCCGTGGATAGCAGGTAGCACATTGACGCTGCTATCAAAATATCCACGGCAGACATTGCTCCTAGTGTTAGATAAGATGACCACTGATGCGAGGCCATGTCAACATGGTGGAAGGCTGCATAGAATGGGGCTCATTTTTACCTCGACGCCGATTAAGTCCGCGAAATCATGACATTGATACCTAGAAGGAAGGAGTGATTAGGTCTGCCTGCGCGCAAAGGTGGCGAAAACAAGGACAGTTACACAGCCCAAATGAGCACTGGGAGATGGTGTTAGACATTAGCATCAACCAGATTACAGAGGGAGGCACATACATATCGGGATGACTGGGTGACATGTCGGTACACAATTAGCGGATGGCAAGGGTACAGACCGGTGAGAAGACTTGCCCAACGCGAGGGCCACAATGACAGTCTACGTGCGCTCAATCAGTAATCACGGGTCACCAAAACTAATCGTATTCACGTGCCATAATGGATGGGAGGATCCGTGATCTTCCTCGACTAACTGGCACTAAATTCAGTATTCCCCGTTTGAACGAAGCAACAGACACAGGCATACATATCCAAATGCGTTGGACATACAATCTACGAACATGTATCAGCGATGCGACATACCGTATGAATGAGGAATATAACATACAGATAGATCACATAAACGATAAAGACCTCCGAAAACACATGTCAGCAAAAACTGACTCTAGAATTCAACGAGAAGAACAAACATCTACCACGACGCGTGCCTGCAGACAGTCCCATCAGTCGCTATCACTAGAGTAATGCATCTGTTACGAGCGAACCTGGAAGCTCCACACGATAACAGGCAGCGCCAGCGGGTCTGCGTAGTTGTTAATCAAGTAATAGTATGTCATGTGTGTGGCGAACGCGAGATGAATTGCATCGAGGATCCTAAGTTAGTTAGAAAGCTTTAGTAGACGTGGCAAGGTGCAAACACTGCATTGCACACCAGAGATAACATATCTGTTAATACATGTGGCAAGCAGTCAGCGAAAGAGTGTGGTAATATGGTATGGATCTGAGCGGTACTTACTACGAGCTTGAAGAATGTGACGCCGCTACCCCTGTGGTTCTGGAAGTACACAAAGGCCTGGACGTTCGTGAGCCCAAAGAGTCTGCGAGTGTGTACAGCTGGCTCAGTATGTATAGAGACCCAACCTGCCGCAAGGAAGAATGAGACTTATGCCTACACAGCAGCGAGAGTGGTGCCTATGAACAGAGCTCCGTAAGTTTGATTCAGGTCGACGTCAAGCGGTGGAACGGGGGCGGCGCCAGGGACAGACTGAGACATCAGGCCAATTCACGGAGAAACCTGGGACTTGCAATACAACTGGATGATTTGGAAAGCCTTGAACAGAAGTTGTGTGGGGCATTTATAGTATCGGCCACTACAGCCTGCCCTGTCACATACCACCGACTATGAGAAGTGCAATCACCAATCAGTAGGGCGTGCGCATTCGTGCGGTGCAAGAGTCTGAGAGGATGATGACATGGCAGAGGATAGTGATACTCGTTGTTCAAGAGCAAAAGGATCAGACATCTCTGGAATCCCAATTGGGGGCTTGAATTGAGGACTTTGGGATAGTCAGAGCTGCGTTGACAGAGATCCTCAAGTGCTTACCGCTGCTAAATCGTACATCGTTCTTTGGAAAAGAGCCCAGGAACAACTCTCCCACGGATCACTCCTTGAAACTGTGATCTCCTCATCAATTCACGATGTCCATCGTTGCTTTATGGCTGTATGCATGCAATACTGATCGATGTCCCTGGTAATTACAAAAATTGTGCAAAAGCGGCTGTTGCGCGTAACGAGAGGCAATTTCTTTTTTTTTTGCGTTCGAGTACCTGTACTTAAAGCACTGCAAAGGCTGCTAGGCAACGATGATTGTCACTGCGTTTCAGATACCCGGAGGGCGATAAAACAAAGGGACTGCCGTGTGTGTATAGAAATACATGATCGCGTTTTTGTTGGATTAGCAAGCGCAAGTGTGCCCGGAACGCCCTGTTTTATGTTTGCTTTCTTGTTTCTCGTGTTCATATACTACTTGGCGGAGCGGCTGTACTTGCCCCCCCTCGGACGTTGGCATTATCGTGGACGCCAACTGGGGTGAGCAATCCAATTTAATACCGCTTGTGTTGCTTCAACTACTTACACTGTTATAGTAGATAGCACTTACATGGCGCCCGCCGATCCCACAGCATCGCCTTTGGCAGTTGGCGGGGGTATTTTTGCCATCTAGACGAGAATATTGGTCTGATATATGTTCCCCTTGGGGCCATGGCTAATTAAAATCGGATCCGGACGCTCGCATATCAAATCGGGGACCGAAAGGTCTGAGAGGCGTTCGAGACACTGAGCACGGCCATGATGGAGGAGTTGGTGGAGACTGATGTGTGAGTCAGACCTCAACAACCAGCTTGTGATGCCACTTGGGTTCTCCTGATTGCCTGACCTCAATTTTATCGTCCATTGTCTATTTTATGTCAATAAATAGTCGCTCGTATTTGTAGATTCGACCTTGAGATATCGAGTGACTCCAAATCTATGCGCCACTCCCTCGCTCTGCCGATTCTACAAGGGACCGGGGCCTGGCGCGGAAATCCGAAACTTCCATCGCTAGCGTCCCATCGGCTTCGTGCTGGACACATTCGTGTAGGTTGAACAAAATACGAGAAGCTAAGATGCTGTGTATAACAACCTGCGGGCTGTCCAATATCTCAGTGGTTATAAAGATAGTTGATTGAAATAGGAGCTTACCAGTCTAGCATTGCGCCATACGAAAGCTGGCGAGGAGAGACGGCTTTGAATATAGCTTCGTGAGTGATGACCCGGTGAAAACTCACCGGAAGGCCGAAGCCGACAATGATAGTGATCGCTGACATAACTTCAAGGATGAGACCGTGGATCAGGAAAGCCCAACTTGAGAGCGTAGCCTAACGAGCTAAGGGAAGCTTACGAATTATGCAGGCGACGTATAGCATGCTATCGCGATAGAGGGTTGCAAGCACAGAGTTTTTGGAATCGCGGTGGGAATGCAGCCTCTGGTAGGCCGTCAAACTTAAGACCACTGTTTGGGATTATTGTTGTTGCTCGACTATTAGCTTACCAGTAGGACTCGAAGCAAACTCACCAATTTCGTAAAACATCAAAAAGACGTACTGGAGAGAAGCATTGCGACCGGTTAGAAAAATGCACCCAGAGTCACTCCCTGAAAGACAGCTTTCCATTTGTTGCGCATGACAATGACGAAGGACTAACAATAGATGATGTTTTCAGTGCGATCGGATGGCAACGTGATGATTATAAAGCGCGGGGATGTTATAGCGCCAGCAAGACAAGCCTACAGCTCAAGTGTCACAGGTACATAGGAGGTAATCACACAAATACACTCACCGCCGCGAGTACCAACAGCACAGCTAGCAGTTTCTTGCTGCATTTCCAAAAGGCGTATGTCCTTAAGATGAGCAAACCTGATTTTCACTGTGATCAACAGATCGTAAGAAATCAAAGGTACGGTCTTGACCTTCCGCGGCAAGGATGCCGATGATGTGCAGGGCTTGATTCACACGTCAGGGAGAAGGCCGAATAAAGCACAATAGGGCTTACCATTCGATGCTTGACCAAATGCAACACACTTCGAAGTTCAGTGAGTTTATCGAGAATAGATACGGAGCTAGTAGCACCCACGTTCTGGCCAGCTCGATTCCCCAGTGCAGCTGACACCACATCAAAAACCAAGGAGAGATGTGCAGAGTTAGGGCTCGTACCATAAACCGACATCGTTACGCCAGCAAATGGTAAATAACGTGAAACTGTGAAAATAATCCGGGCCAAGTCCCACTTTCTTCCGCCCACCCAGTGTGTCTGAGAAGCACACCTATAAGCAGTTTGAAAGAAGCACGGGGGAGAGCGGGGCATCACCTCTGCCTGCACGGTAATGAAGTAATCGGCAACCTAGTCGATGGTTAGATTGGATCGCATAGCTAGCATAAAGGCGTCTCACAAGCACCGCCATTGCAGACACTTGTCGCCCCTATAAGCATGTGCTCTGCGGGCAGTGCACACGAGACGCACCGTTGAAGTACTGCCAAGTCATCAGACACAAATCATAGATAACGAAAGAAATAGACACGCCTTAGCAGTTTGCAGTCCAACACTCTCGACTGACGGTTCGAAGGACATCGTTGTTGTGTTGCACCGTGGGCTGCAGCTTATATGTGTTGACTATTGGAGCCGCGCCGCCTCCATCATAGCCCCATTACCCATCGCCGTTGGAGAACACCCCGATAGCACAAGCGCCGGTGGTGTGCGAAGTTGTGCCCCTAAAGCTCACCCACTCAGCAACTGGCTTTCTGCTGGGCGATGAAGGGCGACGGAGAACATCAGAATGGAACTGCCCCGTGGACATTATTGGCATCATGATATGATGATATCAATGCGCCTACAAAGTTAGACACGGAATCCCACGCCATCAACACCGGATGGATGGTCCATGGACTAACAGTGAGCGGAGGAGTGGTCGCCAGTCTGTCTGGATGGTTCTATCGGATTGACGATTAAAGTATCTCGCCGGTATGATCTTTGAACCATACCGTCATTCTATCTCGAAGCTCGATGGTGACCACAACTACCCGTTATCGGCGATGCGAATTGAAGCATGTATCTGCCACAGAAGGCATCCTGGGCCTCGATTCCCACGTTGGGCAAGTTTGCGAATGATTACTGACCACGACTTCGCGCGTATGATGATGAGAGTACTGTCACTACAGTCACAGGTTGTCCGCAATCAGACTCAGCTACGGCTCTGAAAATGTCTCCAATTCCACCGTCACCGCGATCGGCCGCTGCTGATATCGGTTTGGCTATCCCAAAAAGAATGCATCTAGTCAACCTTTGCATCAGCGCACAAGATTCGCGTCATCACACACCGATAACGCCTGTCCACCATCAGAGGGCAGTGGCCGAGTGGGATGCTCCGCCACGTTCATCCCGTACTTCGATACCTCCGTGCTCCCCTCCGGCACCGATAAGGGCCGCAAATCAATTCGCAGATCCGCATTTTGCGCGTGGCTAGCAAGGGTACTGCCGTTTTGGACATAATGGCGTGCGTTGAGCAGCGCTACGAAAGCGTTCACGTATACTGTGCTGCACGTATAAGAGCGCGTTTGTGTGAGAATACTTAGAGGATTTCGCACATTTGACAGACACGAAATCGACCCCTATGAAGGCAAAGTTTCTCGGCATGGCTGCACACTGATGTGGCCCAGTCACAATCAGTATCTTCAACAGCACGTAAAGAATTGTCTCACTCACAGTGATGACGACGGTAAGCGAACACAGGCTTCAATACGAATGTCATAAAATGCGCTGGTTCGACAGAAATGCGCAAGGCGAGACCCACCTCGTCAGAAGTCCCGTGTTCAGGATATAGGTCATCAGCTTCGTCAGGAATGAATCTGTTCTAGGACACGACGTTTACTGGGATCAAGGGGGTATGCCACTGTGAAGAGTTACAAAGACACCTACCTCGAAAACCCAGTGCGTGCTGTGGCTAGCAGATAGCACATCGACGCTGCTATCAACATATCCACGACAGACATCGCTCCTAACGCTAGATATAACGGCCACTGGTGCGAGGTCATGTCAACACGGTGGAGCCTGAAGTTTGCATGGAATGAGCTCATGCTCACCTCTGCGCCAATCAAGTCCGTGACAACATGAAATTGATACCTAATAGTGAGTAGTCGTTAGGTCTGCTTGCGCGCATGGTGGCGAGAACAAGGACACTTACACAGCCCAAATGAGCGCTGGGAGACGTTGTTAGACATTGGAATCAACTAGATTATAGAGGGAGGCACGTACTAATCGCGACGCCTGGGTAACATATCGGCACCCAATCAGCGGATGGCAAGGGTACAAACTAGTGAGAAGTCATGCCAAACATGAGGGCCACGATGACAGTCTGCGTGCGCTCAATTAACAATCACAGGTCACCGAAATATATCACATTCACATGCCATAATAGACGGAAGGATCCATGATCTTCCTCGACTCACTAGTACTGAATTCAGCATTTCCTCGTTTCAACGAAGCAACAGGGGCGGGCATACATATCCAAATGCGCTGGATATACAGCCTACGAACACGTATCAGCGATACGACATCTCGTATGAACGAGAAAAATAACCTACAAATAGATCGCATAAACAATAAGAACCTTCGAAAACGCCCGTCAATGAGAATCAATTCCAGGATACAGCAAGAAGATCGAACATCTACTATGACCTGTGCCTGCAATAGCCCTATAAGTCGCTGGCGCCCGAGTGATATATGCGTGTTACCAACCTGGAAGCTCCACACGACAACAGGCGGCGACAGTGTGTTTGCGTTGTTGATTATCAAGTAGTAGTATGCAATGTGCACGGAGAACGCAAGATGAACCGCATCGAAGATCCTAAGTTAGTTAAAAAGCCTCAGCGGAAGTGGCACGGCACAAACACCGCTCTGCACTGCGCACCAGAGGTAGCATATCTATTAGGACGTGTGGCAGGCGGCCAGCGATAGAGCGTGGTGATATGTTAGGATCTGGGCGGCACTTACTACGAGCTTGAAAAACGTGATACCGCTACCCCTGTGGTTCTGGAGGTACACAAAGGCCTGGACGTTTGTCAGGCCAAAGAGCCTGCGAGTGTCCACAGCTGACTCAGTATGTGTAGAGACACAGCCTGCCGCAAGGAAGAATGAGACGAATGCCTACACTGCAGCGAGAGTGGTGCCTATGAACAGGGCTCCGTAAGTTTGATTCAGGTCGAAGTCGAGCGGTGGAACGGGGACAGCGCCGGGGACAGGCTGAGACATCAAGCCTGTTCCAGGAGGAATCTGGGACTTGCAGTATGATTGGGGAATATGGAGAACCTCGTACGGGAGTAAGTTGTGTGTGATGCATTGGGCTATACTTTATAATATCGGCCACCACAGCTCGGCGCAATCACACCGCCGACCATTAATCGGCGCGAACACTGATCAGTGGAGTGTGCGTGTTCGTGGGTTGCAAGAGAGGATGTCGGCATTGCAAGAGCAGAATGATCGGACATCTCTGGGTCTTAATTGGGTACTTGAGGACACTGGGAGAGTCAGAACTGCAGTGACTAGAGAATCTCAAGTCCCCACCACTGCTAAGTCCTAAAGGCAAGCTCTCAACGTCGGAAACGCCTGTAGACTGTAGTGCACCGCTCGGGTGAGTGCTTCCCTTTCGATGACCCGTGGTTGAGAATTGCTCGGTGATCAAGTTATTTATACAACTCGTGGTGTCCGTCAGTCAAGTTCTCGTCGCTGTTGGTTTCCACATAGCACACAGCATCGCTCAAATAGTCCCTTGATATATATGAGCTTCGTTTGTGAGATGATTCAGAACACTCAACAGGAAACCACGAGCTGGTATTGGAACGGAATCCCAGGGACGCGCACCGAACGGCTTTTGGTGCTTCGAGCTACCTCACGGCGTGATCGGTTCCTGTTTGCTACATTGGCACGCTATTGTGGGCCGAAGGCAGCAAACTCTCAACAGCGCCGCCGAGGCAGGCCGAAATTCGGAACACACGACATGAACTGTGAAATCCGGCGCTAGCGAAGAGAGCATACTCGGACATATTCCACTCTTTCAGTGGCGATCAATGAAGCTATATCATTATCAGCGGTGGCTCAGTAAGAGGGGGCAAAGAGACTCACTGCAGCCCAGGGTTAAAGGATGGATAGGTGGATAGATGGGGGACCCAAAGCGACACCCAGTTCAACAGACTTGTCACCGGAAATGATAGTGAACAACAAAACTGCGGTCATCGTACAAATATTGATATCGTTACATCGAAAGGACTACTTCTGTGCGCCAAAGAGGCTCATACGGAAACCTTCTTCAAGTGCGCGTGCACGAGCCAGAGAGTCGCTATTTCTTTAACTTGGTCGATGGTGGCCTTCAAGGGGCCGCCTGAGACCGCATCCCAGTGTGCCTGTGGGTTAAGCGTATTAGCATCCTTAGGGTCTGCTCCCAAGTCTGATGGCTCACCTGGACACTGTCCCATCCGAGAATCCCGAAATAGACATCAGGCTTGCCAATCACCGGAGCCCAGCTTGCACCATGGAATTTCGGAGTGCCTACCAGCTGTGCTTTCAGCTGAGCAACCAATGGTTCGAGCTTGTCGATAGTCTGGCCCTTGTTAAGGGTGAAAGTCACGAATTCAGTCGCGGGAGCCGAGAAAGGCCCAACTGTGTCGTGAAACTCGACGTAGCTCGCAGTGGGCTGAGAAGCGAAAGCCGGACGGGAAGCAGCGACTACAGAGGGGTAGATATCGGATTTCACGAGCGCATCGTGGGCGGCCTTGGAGGTCCAGTCTTTGCAGGATACACCGGGTCAGGGCCCACACAGACTAGATCTGACCTGATTATACTGACCATTGACCCAGAAAAGCACGTTGGGGTCTTCGGTTTCATATCCAACGTATGAGCTTGAATCGTCACATCGATCAAAATGTCGACCAACGTTCCATAAACTAGGGTCAACTAACCTATTCAGACCCTCCGTCTTGCTCAGGGTTTCGAGAGGCCCGCTGAGGGTAGACTCATCGGCTTTGTACGCCTCGGAGGCCTCAAAGTACGTTATCTCAGCAACAGACGGCATGGTAAGATGGGATGATAAGAGATCAGCACCTATTCGATATTTCCCATAGCTGTTTCAAAGCCTTCAGATATATGTATGGGATGGTGGTGAGAGACTCAGATGGAGAGAGACAAGTGACTTCGGCGTTTGCCGGCGGCTCGGTTCGATTGCTTTTCGAGCCTGTAAATCCCCAGTGGGTGGTTCATTTGACGTCACACTTGTACACCAACGCCTTACATCGCCGGGTCGTACGGGAAGACTATAAAGCAATGTGGCATCTGGCGCTTATATTCCATCCACCATGGCGAGCGATAAGAAACGTGCCTCTTCAGTAGAAACCCCCCAGTTTACCCCCAAGGACTACTCTGCGTTTTTCCTTGCAGGTATGAGGATTCGAGGCAGTGGATGTATTTGTGCTCCATCTCGCTCACCCGTGCCATGGTATCTTTACAGGAGCGTTATGCGCCACGTATGTCTACGAAGCTGCGTTTTGTGTCAGTGTGCTAAACTTTCACCAGCGTAACACATGGAGCTATGACGCGTGAATAATCTCACCCCTTCTGTCATCCCCTCACTCACTGGCCGCTGACAGCAATCGACGTCGTTAAGACGCGGATTCAGATCGATCCTGCCTTCAAGCGTATGTCCATTGTCTCCGGGACGCGCCATGTTATCGCATCAGAAGGACCCAAGGCCCTCTTGACGGGATTCGGGCCCACAGCCGTCGGCTATCTCGTGCAAGGTGGAGCCAAGTTCGCAGGCTACGAGTATTGGAAGAAGAAAAGTGTAGAACTCGCGGGCAGCCAGGAAGCAGCCATCAAATACCGCACGGCAATCTATCTTGGTTCCGCTAGCATCGCAGAGTAAGCGGCTTGAACACACCCTTATCCTGTGCCTATTTAATACTCTCTTGGTCTGCATAAAGATTCTTTGCGGATATACTTTTAACGCCCCTAGAGGCTACTCGTATCCGGCTCGTCTCGCAGCGAAATTATGCCACTGGGCTTGTCACCGGATTCACTCGCCTCGCTCGCGAAGGCGGTCTGCGCGAGCTTTACGCGGGATTCCTCCCCATTTTATGCAAGTTAGTCACTTGTCTCCTCCCAGGTAATGGTATAAGATGTTAACGTTTAACCGCCGAAAGGCAAATACCATATGCCATCGGGCAATTTACTGTCAACGAATTTTGCCATGAGCTTGCCTTTCGTTCCATGTCGGAGGAAACGCGTCGCAATCTTTCTGGTACCAGCAAATTTGGCCTCCAGCTTGGGAGCGGAGTCATCGCTGGATTTGCAGCTGCCATTCTCAGTCATGTACGTTTTCGTGTATATTTTAACATGTTGCGCAGTCATAATGACGCGGTATTCAATCACAGCCGGCCGATACCCTGCTGAGTCAAATAAATAAGGGACACGGTCCAACGGGTTCTATGCCACATCGACTTGTCGTTCTCGCGCGCGAGGCAGGCTTCCGTGGACTCTTTGCAGGTCTTGGACCAAGGATGATCATGACGGCCGGCCTTGTCTCTGGTCAGTTCCTGTTGTACGGAGGTATCAAGGATGGTGAGTACTCCGGTTCATGGGCTGAGGACTCTTGCTAAACCATTAATTGCGTGTAGCATTGGGCGCTCCGCCAGGACTGGAGATTCACAAAGAGGACAACGTTACACGCTGAGACAGCAATATAGAGCACTCCAGCTGCGCCAGCCTCCCATTAGTCTTAGTCGGACCTTTCGAATTCAGAAGAAAGTACATACAGCCGTGCAGACTTTAAATGTCTCTGAATGTCCATACTTAGAAACGCAACTGTACATCTTGAACACCCCAATCTGAGCACGAGTGAAAGCAACTATCATTCGGGTTGGCTACTCCTACACTAAAGCAACAAAACAGATCTTTGCACAGGAATTTTCTCCGCACCCGCGCCCAGCAGGTAGCCAAGCACGATGTGTGAAAGGACACTTAAGAGAGCGATACGATATGGAAAGATTTGAACACAGAAACGATAGGATGCGGAAGCGATAGGTACTGGAACGAGTGTTAACGCCGGAGAGCGGATGTGACGCCGAGAGTCCCGATAACGTGTGGAAAAAACATGCAAAACATTCAAAACTGGGAGGGATCCACAAGCGCGCGGATTTCCCCCTCCCGTTCGGCGGACCGAACTTTGATGGAACACCGGAACGGTACCGGATGGCTGCAATGATGACGATTCAGTGTTTTACAGGGTGGTTTACCAGCAAGGGATTTAACGCACAGAGTGATCCCGGTCGTGAATTCATTACGCACTTCAACGTCCCGTCCTTGTGCATCTTTTGCTTTCTCAAAGTGCAAAGTTGCTAACATCGTAACGACACCGGCCCACGTCGATGTCTCTGCAAAGAATCTGCCGGGGCTGGCATAAGAGCGCAGTTAGGCACGGAAACACAAAGACGACGATTCAGCTGACCAGGCTCTCCGCCCGAATCCAAAACCGGGATTGTTGGTGTATACGTGCTCAGAAGAGAGTTCCCCGTTGGGTAGGAAGTGCCGGTCAGGGTTGAAGTGGACAGGGTCACAAGGATCGGAAGTGGCCCGCGACATACCCCTGGTATATTCAGATAGAGTCAGCACAAAGGTAAAGCAGAGTCCCAGGGGCTCCTCACCATACGTTATAAATCACAATTGATCCTAGTCCTATGTCAGTGGCGGTATTAGACGAAATTGAGACTCCACACCTTTCGGGATATAATAGCCTTTGTAGATATCACTGGTATTGGTAGAATGCGGGACGCCTTCAACCGTATCAGCATCGGGTGCAGCAGAAAGCGTGCAAGATCGTACCCAAAGGACCGACGGGATTCCATCTCATGATTTCACGGAGGATAGCTTCGATGTATGGCAATGAAGGTCGGTCCTCAAAAGATGGTAGCCTATCAGGTCCCACAACAGCATCTATCTCGGCGCAAGCCTTCTTTTGGACTTCCGGATAGAGTAACAGTGCCAAGATAAGCGAGAGAAGTGTAGAAGAGACCTAAGTAATGACCATGAGATTCAGAGGATGCCCCAAGGAAAAAAGAACTTACGGTCTCAGCACCACCTAGCCCGCGATGATAAGCAATTGGGTGAGTCCTAAATACCAAAATTAATTTCAATCTTACCTAGGGCTACACTAGCTCCGACCATCTTCATTTCGTCTTCGAGTGCCTGCCATTGACCACCGTCGACAAGTTTCTTGCTTTCGTCTTGAAGGAAATCAGCGACCATTGAAGACGGAGCGACTCCGGAAGCCTGTTCCAGAATGGATCAGTCACACTCTTGGTTAAAATCAAACAGGAGAGACGTACCACCTGCTCCTTGACATGATCGAATGGTATCCCTGCAACTTCGTCCATGAGCCGTTGACAGACGAGCCCCTTGCGTTTGAAGCCCATGCCAGGGAGCCACGCAGGAAGGCTTGCGACTATACGACAGGTTACGGTTAAGCGAAGTCCTTGTTGGGAAGTAACAGGTGCACTCACGCGACGGGAAGGCTGACAGGAGCGCCGCTCGTTCTGCATATAATTCGTCGGAGAATGTGGTCAACAGCTTCCAAACCCCTATCACAACTGGATCATCGAGCTGTTTGGCATCGTAGCCGTATACGATCGACAGGATAACAGACGCCGAAAAGCTACAATAGCGTAGGTTAGCACGCGTATAACGTGGCCGTACGACGAACATACGTGTTGAAGTGGTTTTCGGGTCCAGCGAGGGGATTCTTTTCTTCGAGAATGTTGACAATCAGCTCGCGAGCCTTCTGCAACTGCAAATCTTGGTATCGGACCATAGCCTCTGGTCGTAAAGTCTGATGAAACAGTCTGCGATGAAGCCGCCACTGGTCATTGTGCCCCAAAGCAATGGTAATTTTGCCTAGCCCGAAGCTATATATAAAATATACATACGCATGACGGTACATAAGTGTAATTTTTTTAATAAGAGCTTCAAGAAACTCACAGGTTGTAAGTGGCAACACCGGGTCTATCGGAATAAATCCAGTATCGCTGAGCCAAGAGAGCCTTCGCCACCTCAGCAGAGTTGATGATGATATAGTGCTGGCCAAGGATACGAGAGTAGACAATATCCCCTATGGAAATGTAAGACGTATTTATGATCTGATAGCCCATCTGACTTGCCGTATTTCTTGCCCCACTCTGTGTATGTGAGCCATGGTCGAATATTGTTCATTTTGACGGCGAGCACATTGCCCAGAAACGGGATACGCGGAGGACCAGGAGGAAACGGGAGGCCGCCCGGGTTCTTTCGGGGTGAAAGCCCTATCACGAGGGCCAAAATCACCAGCAACCCCCCGACGACGAGGCTGAGGGGGAGATGCCGAAATAGCTCGGCGGCTTGTCCGCTAGACATATCTCGCACAGGCTCAACTCTAGCTTGTAGCAAATGTAGTTAGAGTCGTCCAGCAGAGAGCAACGACTGCGTGGAGATGGGGAGAAAAATGCCGTGGCAGTGTTTAAGGCCCATGCATACATATCGCGCCAATATCGCGCCGTGTTCCTCTGATATGCATAGAGAACGTTTGATAGATGATGATTAGCTCATTCGAGTTGGCGCATATCGGCATATGAGTGAATATGAGGTTGATACAGTTTGACGTGCTGGCTTCTCCACCCTGTCAACGTCAATTAGTATTTCAGAGTCCGAACCCCGCACTGCGTCAGTCACCTTCAAGTCATCACAAAGTCAGCCCGTCACGGAGTTCCAATTTCGAGCCTGGAGACATAGCGGGTGGTCTCAGCCCATCGAGCTCAAGCCGAATTAAACAAACCCATCGTAGCTGGGTTGCACAGATGCAAATACTGGCATTAGAGGGATTGCAAAGGGCCTCGGACGGACTTCATGTGGGCGAGATGTGCAGATCGGGGACAGCGCTCCAGATGGCAAATATGAGGCAGACCTTCGCGGAGAAGTGCTCATACCAGCTGATCCACTTTCATGCTCAGCGACGATACAGGCGAGCTCGGAGAGGCTCGGAGGGTCCAAATGCTTATCATCCTATCACTTTCTTCAAATCCCGGAACAACGCTAAACATGTTTTCTGCCATTTCCTTGACGTTTCTATATAGAACTCAGCCCATGACCAATCCATGATGATGGAAATCGCACCATTGATAGCCCAAGATAACTGCGCCAGGTCGGCCCATTCGACCAGTTTGAGACTTTGAGGCCCAGCCCAAGCCCAGCCAGAACTCGTGCCTTTCGTGCGGACGGGAGTTTGCAAACCTATCACGCATACGTCCGAGCGGCTCGGTATAGGGCACCGACCGGGCGCACACTCTATGACTCTATGTCCCAGCGCATTCCGCTCTCCGAATATCAAAGTACGCTGCGGAGGCCGCGGAATGGGGACCGGGGAGTTTTGTTCAATACTAGACGTAGCGCCTGACTCAAATCGCAGTCGACTCGGACCTGCAATCAAAAATCAAGTCCAGGAAAGGTTGAATGACACATAGATTGTAGCGACCTGTTGGGCGGACTTGGTGCACTTTGAGGTTGATATATACCACAGTTTGTAGAAGCCTAAGGCAACCTTACGCAAGCAAGATAAGATCTTGGTCAGCGTGCGGCAAGCCAAATATTGGAGTATACTACATACCATGGCACGGACGCCCAGCCAGTACAAGTGAAGGCACCCGCAGATCTGCAACGGAAACATCTACATCGGTTCCCGGATGCGGATCGTATTCTAGAAAGATAGTTGGCTAGATGCACTTGCTCCCAAGTAGTAATGCGTGGGGATATCAAGCTCTAAATGCTACGCCTTGTTGCTCGGAGGGGGTGTAACTGATGCATAATCGCATGTTTGGTGTTGTAGATCGTGTCGACAATATAGGGTGCAATCCATGCCTGAACATAAGGCTGCTTGGAATGGTCAATAGGTATATTCCGTCTAGACAGATTACTCATGCCCCTGCCGCCTGGTACTTCATCTTTTCAAACTCTGAGAAACCCTCGTCGGTCTCCTCGATCCATGCTTGAACCACGTGCGACACCCACGTTGTGATGAGCATCATACTCCACCACGCCGTTGTTTGCCACGCCTTTCCAGCAAGCAGAGAGAGGGTAGGAGGGATGGCGGACCACGCGAACGCATACATGTACGACAGCGGAAAGCTGACGATGTGCGACCCACGCATCGGCCAGGGATGGACGAGAACGCCAAGATTAACATGAAAAAGGACGTCCACCATGGTGACTAGGCGACTAAGAGGAAGTGGTGACCCTTTCCCCGAGGGACCAGCAGGAAACATCGCAAAGAGTGGGCTATCTTGATCTGAGAACAAGTAGACGAGATGTCTGCAGTGGCAGGGCGCAAAATTAATGACAGACTTGAAGATGCCGTAGATGTCGCGCACAGTATGCATGAAAGCGCTATGGTCAGTTGCAAACCAAGTCGATGCTGTCGATCGGACGTCGAATTTCGGGTTCTGAGTTTGTCAATAAGCTCATCCTGCTCTAAGTGACCCGTCACCCCAGTATGAGTCCCTTGTGGATAATCGGTACAGTTTATTCACCTTGTTCATCTAGTACAAGAGGTTCCTCAGTGCTGCTAGAGTCGGATGGATATTTGAAAGGTATTCTTTGGCGTAGAGAATTCATGTCCACAACCGGTTCAGTCGAGATGGTTGATACTGGAGTGCACAACGCACGACAACAGAACACGGGTTAGCCAGCCTGCGCGTCCGTGGGAACATGTATCCAAATGAGACAACCAGAAACTCGCTGCCAGTCACTGCCGCGATCCGAGTCTGTAGTGCGTTTGTGCGATCATTGATGTCTATCCAGGATTCCAACGCCATCGAGGTGGGCCAATTTGACGATGCGGTTGAGACCCCACAAGGCGCCCCCCAAGGAGATGCTCGACCGAATGGCCATTTCATTGATGACGATCACACATTAGAGTGGTCCGAATCCAGCTCCGGAGAGGAGGACGGAGAAAGTGAAGGTCTAGAAGAATACGAAGATAATAGGGCAGAAGACGAAGATTGGGAGATCGCTGAGCGAGGTACGTCAAGATCAACAGCATAGCGCAGCCCGGGTGATCAGCTACATTAGATTTCACGAAGCAGTACAATCGGCTTCGGCAGCATGTCGCAGTCCGCACAGGCAACGCTCAAGGTGTTACTTCTTCAACAAATCGTTCCGCCATGGTAGCACCACTCCCAGCTGTAAACCACCCTCGAAATGTTGCACCTATGCCCCAAAAGGATAAAACTGTTGATCAGCTAGCTGCATTGGCAAAGTACTCGTCTCGAATATCAAAGATCGACCAGCCATACGTCATGGGCGTTGGTATCAACAGGAAAGGACCCAGCTCGTATGCGAATGCGAAAGACAAGTCGGATCGAGCAACTTCGGAGCAGGTCCTGGACCCCCGAACCAGAATCATCCTGTTCAAAATGATTGGACGAGGCTTGGTCCAAGAAATCAATGGTTGCGTGAGCACCGGAAAAGAGGTAAACGGCCCCTCGTTTCGCTATGCAAACCATCTGAGTCCTCTCAGGCAAACGTGTACCACGCCCTTACACCCGAATCCTCGCATTTGGCCCTTAAAATATACAAGACATCTATCCTTATTTTCAAAGATCGCGATCGCTATGTAACTGGCGAATACAGATTCAGGAGGGGATACAGCCGCCGTAATCCTCGTAAGATGGTGAGATTATGGGCGGAGAAGGAGATGCGAAACCTGAAGAGACTAGTCACCGCTGGAATCCCCTGTCCCGAGCCGGTAGAAGTCAGGGAGAATGTCCTCGTCATGAAGTTTCTCGGTGACAAGGAGGGTTGGTGCGTACAGTCCGCCCAGTATCCCGCGCACTACCTGACGTTCCCACATAGGGCATCCCCCCGTCTGAAAGACGCCGATATTCCATCAGTGGAGTATCCGTCCCTTTATCAGGAGCTCGTGCTCAGTATTCGACGAATGTTCCATCAGTGCAAGCTCGTACATGCCGACCTATCCGAATACAACATCTTGTATCACGATTCTCATCTCTACATCATCGATGTATCGCAGAGCGTCGAACACGACCACCCGTCTGCGTTTGATTTTCTCCGTAATGACATCAAGAACATCGAAGAGTTCTTCGGCCGGTTCGGAGTGAAGTGCCTAGGCCTCAGGAGATGCTTCGAGTTTATCACAAGGGAAAAGTTGATCGAGGCGGAACACCAGGAAGAGGACGACGTGGCGGTCCTGGTCCGCTGGCTTTCAGAGGCCGAGGACGCACAGGATGCTTCAGCCGATTTGCCAGCTAACGATGATGCATCTTCACGCCCACGCCCCGCCACGACTTCTGCGCACGAGGATAGCGTATTCCTCCAGTCATATATTCCGCGTTCTCTCAATGAGGTCTACGACCCAGAACGCGATGTCGATGTCCTTACCAAAGGAGATGGGAAGGATTTAATATATGCTGATACAATCGGCTTGGTTGAGCCATCCTCAAAACACAACGGCGACACTAAGACTCGGGTCCACTTTGACGACGAGAGAATGGCGGATGAGAATTCTGATAGCGAGAGCGAGAGTGGGGAAGAAGTTGAAGAAGGTGAAGAGGATGACGGTGATCAGGGGGAGCTCGAAACACGTACTCCCAGAGGACATCGACATGAGGACCGCGAAGCCAAAAAGGTATTGACTCCCTTCAGAACTGACGCGATGAACTGACCGCGGTACTAGGAGCGCAAAAAAGCTGTCAAGGCTGAAGCCAAAGAAAAAAGGAAGAACAAGATACCAAAAGCAGAGAAGAAGCGAAAGGTAAAAAACTCAAGGCATTAGCACCTTACGTGGAAGTCACGATTATCATCTGGTAAACCGCGTAATGGATAAACACGCTGCACATTCCACATTTTAACAAGGGTATCGCCGCAGCTGGAGCCTCACGCATCAGTGATACATCCTTGGCTGGCGTCCGTGACAGTCTTCACGTATTTGTATAGAGTTCCCTGGTGGACTTTGAGTGGAGGGGCCACCCATGCTTTTCTTCGGCGCTCCAGCTCCTGAGGTGCCACTTGTAGCTCGATCGTGTTTGTGACAGCGTCGACCGAGATGGTATCACCATCCTGTACCAGAGCAATTGGACCACCGACCTGGGCTTCAGGAACGACGTGTCCAATGCAGAAGCCGTGAGACCTGGATCCCGTACGAAATCAAAAGATTAGTATCTTATTGGTGAGAACGTGAGAGAAAATGACGCACCCTCCGCTGAATCGGCCGTCGGTAACACACGCAACATCTTGACCCAGGCCCGCACCCATGATCAAACTGGTCGGCTTCAGCATTTCAGGCATGCCTTCAAAGCCGGTCAAAATCACGTAAGTTATTTCTAATGGCAAGGTCCTTACCTGGTCCGCCCTTCGGGCCAAGGTATCGCATGACCACGACAGTCTTCTCGCCCTTTTTGATGGAACCAGACTCAACAGCCGTAACAAACTCGTCTTCGGAGTCAAACGTGCGTGCTTTTCCAGTAAAACCAAGACCTTCCTTGCCGGTAATTTTGGCCACTGCGCCCCCCGGCGCTAAGTTGCCTTTCAGGATTCTGTCATGAATTCTTCAACGCATTTTCCCGGGGGAGGAAGTAAACCCTGAGCGTACCGGATGTGACCAGTTGCCTTTAGGGGATTGTCGAGAGGACGGATAATGTCTTGGTTCGCCGAAAGTTCGCCATGTTCGTGCGTCCAGCGTTCTAAGTTTTCTCCGAGTGTTTTGCCAGTTACGGTAATGTTATCGCCGTTGATGAAGTTGTTCTTGAGCAGGAAGTGCAGGACCTCTGAAGAGGCGTCGGTGTCCCCGCAATGGCTATGCCTAAGGAGAAATGCACTCACTGGGTATGCCGCCGAGCTTGTAGACGTCCTCCATGACATACTTACCACTGGGTTTCAAGTCCGCAAGGAAAGGGGTGTTTTCCGATACACGGGCGAAGTCATCAATATCGAGCTTGATGCCTACAGAATGCGCCATGGCAATCAGGTGTAACACGGCGTTTGTTGAACCGCCAAGGATCATCACCAGAACCTTATTGCCAGAGGTGACCAGCTGTCTAGTAGGGAAGCTAAATGCACGTACCATGGCATTTTCGAAAGCCGAACGAGTCATAATATCTCGCGGCAATATATTTTTCTCGACGAGAAGGCGCATAGCAGCACCCACAGCGCGGCACTCGTCGTGTTTCTCCTGCGATTGAGCAGGGAAGGAAGAAGATCCTGGCAACGTCATGCCCAAGGCCTCTGCAGCACTGGCCATGGTGTTCGCCGTGTACATCTATGTCCCGTAAGAATATGCGGGACGTGGGCATGGGTTGAGCACTTACACCACCGCACGCGCCAGGTCCAGGACACGAATTCCGCACGACGTTATAACGCTCGGTCTCAGCTTCAGGGGTCTTACCGTCTTGTAGGTACTTTCCATACGACTGGAAGGCCGAGATTACGTCCAATTGGGGTTGACCAGCACACGAACCAGCGCGGATGGTACCACCGTACACCATGAGACCCGGGCGGTTGAGGCGACCCACTGGGGGATAGATGTGAACTAGCTGGAAGCGAAACTATCGGGGCTACTTACGAGCCATCAGGACACCAGGCATGTTTTTGTCGCACCCTGGAACGACGACCATGCCGTCAAGCCAATGACCACCGGCTGCCGTCTCGACTTGATCTGCGATGAGGTCGCGGGACTGCAAGGAGTATGACATTCCTCGGGTGCCCATACTGATACCATCGCTGACACCAACGGTGCCGAATTGGTATCCAATCATGTCGGACTCGTAGAGGGAAGCTTTGATCTCCTGACCCAAGCCAAGCAAATGTCGGTTGCATCTGTCCACAGTCAGTGACCTCCCGATACACGTACGCTATACGATGGCTTACGGGTTACCCTCATACCTGTGGCTATGAGTCATAATACAAGCCTTACAAACGACCAACACTCACCAGACGCTGGCTACGCCAACCATGGCCTTTTGGAAATCCTCGTCACTCTGGATGCCCTCCGTGGCATAGAGCATGGCCTATGACCCACCTCCTGTAAGAAAACGCGCGCGATATTTCTGGAATCCCTACCTGGCTCGCGCCCTGGTGTTTGGGCAGCGTCACGGTCCTGCTGTAGCGATTCATGACCGGCTTCTCTTCCCATCTTGCGCTCGACGACCAAAACGACCTAGAATGCTTTCCCAGTGTCCTGCATGCTGATTTGGACGCGAGTTTTGACTGCATCATGCTGCCCTCGATCAAAATTCCAACGCGAAGAGAAAACAGGTTGACCGAAAGAGGCCAAAGATGAGTCAGCAGCGTGGCTGGCTGGATGCCGTAACATGCCGTAATTTAGTGCCGTTTTGGTCGGAGTAAGAACGAGGAAGCTCGAGGTTTTTTGGCGGATGAGTTTTCGGGGACTGGAATCTCATATTTTGCATGTCTGATCTTCGGCGGAGCTCTGCACAGTAGGAGTGATCGTAGACGGTAGGATCTTTATCTACTTACTGGGGGAGCCCCTATACAAGTCCCTCAACTGTCTCCATGGAATATTTTTTTGAATGGACACATTGTCAGAGCGGAGGGATTTATCTGGCCGGACCTAAACGTCGGGTGCCACAACAGATCCGGGCGAAAGCACTCATGTGCCCCCAGCGATTTCAATTTCTTCAGGATCCAAACAGGCTCCAAGCACTGAATTTCAACATTTTTCATTGTCATGACTTGGCCATGACACGGTGAGGAACATTCAGAAACCCCTTTCCGTTGTCTGTCGCTTGGCCGTTAGCCTTTGTTATGGCTACCAGAGAGCGGGTGCACTCTGGACATATACGGCAGCAAATCTATTAAGGGCAAAGTCCATCAGACGCTAAACTGCTCCGTCGATCATGTTTCACATTTATCGGACCCTCGAAAAATCGCGATTCGGCCACTTGGATGCATCGTTCAAAGCCATAGTCTCTATACTGTGCGGAAACACGTTGCGGCGGGGTGTGGTGCGGCTGTAGCGCCTGGTAGTGAATGCAGCTGAGTGGACCCATGCCCATGGTCATATCGCCAGAGCCTAGAAGGTGATCTGATATTGAAAGGCGCGGATGGGCCGGGAGGATATGTCGAGGAGCGTGCACTTTTGGCAGGTTGAGTCAGCAGTGCTACGACGGGGGTTCATTCGCAAATTACAAAAGGGGCGCGCAAATTTTCAGAATAGACTCGCCGGTCTGAAGCTGCTGTGCGGCGGAGTAGCAAGTCAGCGGTAGTTTTTGGGGAAAAGAGGTCCGCAATTGTTTGTCCGTGCCCGCCCAGACAACACCCCCGCTTTGGGACCCAAGCCATGCCATAGCGGATGTAAACCGTGCCAGCGGATTTTTCGTTTCCGTTCGCGTCTCCCCCCCCCGTCAGCCGTCGTGCAGAAGCGGATCCTTTGTTCAAACATCGTCGTCCGCGGGAGTCGAGCATCAGAAGTGCATTGAGGCGAATGGCTCTTTGCGCTCCTCCGATTTTTCGACGTCGCATACATTCCGTTCCTAATCGCACCCTCCTATACATCGATACGCGCCCCCTCGTTGCACCCCACACCCCCTTAGTCCACCTGCTGCTGTTGTAGTTTCGGCCTCCTTCTGATTGCGAGGGTGACGCGGAATGGAAGATAGGGTTACGAAGTGGACCCTTCCAGAGGAACTTCACCGATACATGATGGTGGGGGGCAAATACAGCCTTCCAAGTCTGCATCCAGACGGCGAGGAATCAAGCGCACAGGCCCAGGGCAGGCAGCAGCTGCGAAGCCTAAGCCTACCATCGCGCCCCGCTTCCCGGTTTACGTCGTCGTTAACGCCCGCAACATTTCCCAACAGCCACTCTTCCAGAAGGACGCTCTCGCGCGGCGAATCTTGGTCCCCAGAGCCTGACGGCGGGGAACCAGATCCGCGGTACGCACCCCCGCCATATCCACGGGAGGAGACGGCTACGCCGGCTCACCCCGTGCCTACGAGGTCTTCTTCCATTCCCCATGGTCCCCCGCGTTGGGCACGAAGCCCGATTAACAGTGACCCCGGCTTCCATTCCTATCCCGTCACGTCGTATACATACCCCCCTCCGGCCCCGTATATTGGACCCCCCGGTGGGCACGGTTGGCGAGAAGATGAGGCAGGTCCCTCGTCGATGAGTCGGCCGCTTAGTGCTGCAAGGCGGAACCAAACTCTGCCAGAGGCACAGGGGATAGCAGATCATGGATGTCAGTCTTCAAGTCCAGCGGATGAGCTGCGTCCAGGTGCGCGGTTCGAAGACTATGCACTTTTCCGTTCCCGAACGCTTCCAGTTCCTGGTCGCCCGCGCTCAAGAGAGAATGAGGCATTACATACTCCGCGCCTAGGCGCAGTCGATTTTCTTGCGCCTCTCCGCTGTGAGTAGAAATTTGGACGAGTAAGAAATTCACAAGCTAACGCGATGTGGTTGTTTTTCAAGCGTACGATGAGCCCCCTCACCTGCGTTCCTCTGTGAATATTCTCGAGTTCCTAAATGAAAGGCACCATTCAGACCCTTCTCGAAGGGAGGAGAGGAGTCGGACTGGATCTTCGAGCAGTATACCCATGCCTGCACACGGGGAGCTGCAGGACAACCGCTCGCCCTCACGCGGATCATGTTCGCTCTCTCCTGTCAATGTGCTGCACACACCCCTCGCAAGACGGAGATCCAGGGGCGAACCAGACTCGCTCCTCCCTGAGCTGACGACGGAACCACTCTCACTGGTCACACAGGCAGAGCAATTGGAACAGAACGACGACAGTCCAATCAGTCCCATTCGAAGGTCTGCTACCCGCAAAAGGCGACGAAATCTTCCACCGGTCACACCAGCAGGACGATTGAACCAGAACAACGCCAGTCCAATCAGCCCCGTTCAAGGGTCTACTTCTCGCAAAAGGCAACGGGACTCCAGTCCGGATGATAGGCAGACGAAAGTCCGAAAGATAGATATCGCTTGTGGGTTTTGTAGAAGTAAGAGGTTCGATCGCTACCTTCTGCCCCTCGCTGATTTCACGATGAACTTTGGTCAGAGCGGAAGCTTAAGTGTGACGGGGACAGGCCAAAATGCGGAAACTGCAAAACCCACGAAAAGGACTGTGGCTACGAGGCGTATGCTAAGCGTCGAGGGCCTGGGAAGGCGCCGAAGGGCACGCGGACCAAGAAATCGAAATCCGGCTCGAAGGGGCGGAAGAGGGACTTTGCTTCACCTGCGGGGGATGATGGGCCAGCGTCTGGCCCACCGTCCATGTTTGAACACCATGCGTTTGATCCCAGCCGGTTCTTGAACCTGCCGGAAGACCTTCCTTCGTTCGCCGAGCTCCAAGCCGCCGGTGTACCATCACCGACGCGCCGGCCGGTTGCGTCGAATGGGACGCATCAAGCCCCGGACCCCGTTGCACGCTACGAGTTTACGGGTGGACCGTTTGCGCGTGCCGGCGAGAACCTGGCGCCACCGCAAACTAATAGAGCGGAATGGGGCCACGAGGAAGATGGCCGCACCAACGACGCAGCACCGTTCCTACCGTATCCACGCCATGGCGATACTGACGACGACGACGACGAGTCGTATGAAGCGTAGGAAGAACGCGATGGGTCTCTCAGTGAAACCGTCCGAGGCCTGTGATGTCAAGGACTGATCGGCACCCACAAAGGTCCACAGGGCGAATATTCCCGGCGGCTTGGGCCGTTACGTCTAACGGATGCCTGTTATCGTTGCTACGCCATTTTCGGTGGGCGCTTTTCTGTGCAGCTCTCACGTTCTGTTGAAGGGAAATGAAGTCTAGACGCGTTGATGGTTTCGGAACCAGGGAACGCACCCTCTTTTCCGTGGCTGCGCCGCCCGTGTACACTGCACCCTCTTTCTCTCGCCTTTCCCCTGCCGATTCTACATCTAGAGCGATATAATATCATTAGCTAGCGAGACATGCAGTAAACTACCCGTACGAGTGCTCGATCTATTATCTACAGTAGCAGTATGATTGTTTTCCGGGGGCATAATAACTTATAAGCAAATGAATAATCGGCGGAAGAAATATATAAAATGTGCCCAGGGTGGACCCGATTGGTTCGGTGGGATTATCTGAACACTCGGCTCCGTTAGCTTCCATCTTTTCTGGAATTCGGTGTTTATCATCCCCGCGCTTGCCTCGCCTCGCGGGCAACCCTCGCTCTGTTCCCCCCGTTCGGACTTGCCAGAGCACCAATGCCGCTCGCAATGGACAACGGCGAACAACGCATGAACATCGACGACGAAGACCGCAAAAACATTATCGTTGGCGTACAAAACACAGCTGGCACACAGGGCGGGCCCTATTCGCCAAAGGGAATCCCCCCCGGAGCTGCTGCTGGCAACGGCCTTGATGCCAATCTTCCAGGCGGAAACATCAGCGGCTACACCCTAATGGTCGCTGGCCAGCGCACCGGCAAGACCTCCTTTCTGCGTCTTCTCTTAGACACCTGTGAAATATCCTCCGCAGCCTCAAAAGACCAGCTCGCCTCAGTCGCAAAGTTCGTGCAGGGTTGCAGCGGACACACATCGCACATACGCACCGCATCTATCAATATCGACCACGATATCGACCCAAATACTCCTCCTCAGGTCCTCACTCTCACGCTCGTGGATACCCCATCTTTGGACTTTGCAGACGAGCCTGCGTCCGACAGGATGGTCCTCGAGATACTCAGGCATGTCGACTCCAGGTTCGCAGAGGGAATCGACGATGTGAGCCCTACGTGTGCTCCCCTCCTGAACCACAGCCACTCATCATATCCCCCATCAGGACTGGAAGGCCCAAACGGGTGACCACCATATCCATCTGTGCGTGCTCGACACGGGCGCTTAGTCGCCGCGTCATCCCAAACTGACCTCACGGACCAGGTGCATATATTTTTTGGATCCGGATGTTATTGTTCCTCCAGGACCACCAGCCCCTGTCGTTCCTCGAGCGCGTACTAACAGCTTCTCCCATACCGAGCCCGAGCCAGTCATTCTTGAGCCTCCGGTCACCACGATTCCCAATCTCTGCCGGCCCACCCTCCCTGCAGCCGAGATAAGCACCATCAGGAAGCTGTCCGGGCGTGTAAACGTGCTTCCTGTGATAGCCCGTGCCGATACACTGACCAACGAGCGTCTGGCTGCCGTCAAGACAGCTGTCCGTAAAGACCTGGCAGATGCCGGGATTGGCTTCGGCATCTTCGACATGGACACGCATCTACAATACCAACACCGCGCGGACTCGGGCGAGTCTGTGCACTCCGTAAAGAGCGAAATGGTCAATGGATATGGTCATCACCCCCGGTCATCCCCACCCACCCATTCGTCCCCTCCAATTTCTCCTTCTGCCTCACCCCTCTTGCGCCTCCCCTATGCTCTCATTTCTCCCGAGGTGTATTCCCACAGCGATGGTGTCGGTAAGGGACCCCTGTCGCGCCATGAACTTGTACAGCAATACACACCGCCCGCACACCCATCTCCCTCCTCTAAACTCGTCCGTGGAAAATTCATTCGAAGCTACAGGTGGGGATCCATGGACGTCTTGGATCCGAACCATAGCGACTTCATGTCCTTACGATCAGCAATCTTCCACCATATGGAGGTGCGTTGCTCATGGTTTTATGCTAGCTTTTTAGTAAACGTGTTTCCCAGACCCTGCAGAAATATACGCGCGAATATCTCTTTGACAAGTTCAGACATGACTATCTCAACTCGCATCACTCTTCGACCCATCAACTGCTTTCTCACCAGATGCAGCAGGGACTAGTTCCTCGCACACAGCTCCTTTCTCTTTCCCATGTCCCTCGTCCTATCTTGAGCATAGAGACTACCACCGGGCATGCTGTGAACCGCCACCCCTCACTCTCAATTGCCCGCGACGTCGGCGGAGCCGCAGACATGCGGTCTCTGCCCATCTCTCGAGGGATGCAAGACCCCGCCTCTTCCTCCCATGGTCATGCCAAGAGCTCGTCTTCTGGCAGTACGTATCACCAGATTAACATTATCCGAATGCGCAGCTTAATCGACGATTCGTTCTCATCAGGGTCGTCCAAACAGAGGACAAAAAAGATCACCGTTGCGTGTAACTTCTGCCGTTGTACGTGTCCCTCACTCCCGTTTCACCTGCCAATCCAAGACGTCCTTCCCGCAGCCCGAAAACTCAAATGCGACGGGGGACGTCCCGCGTGTAGCCAATGCGTCAAGCGCTCGAACCCCTGTGACTACATGCCGCAGAACAGCAAACGGCGCAACTCTCATCGCCGCAAGGAAGACGACAGCGACTCGGATGGGAGTGGGGACGACCGGTCGATTGACGGAGACGACAATGATAATCCGTCACTCTCGCCTGAGATACCTCCACAACCACTGTCCCGCCGGAGCTCGAACGTAGGCCAACGACCGCTCATCGATGGTTTTGCCCCTGTCGCGGCCTTGTCGGACCCGCGTGAAGGGCTTCCACAGATGCCACCCTTGGCCCGAGCGAAGGCCCCTACGGCTTCGTCCTCGTCTGTGGGCGGGCGCTCCCTGTTCAAAGACAACGAACTTCCGCACATTGCAACTCTGACTTTACCTGAGGGCTCGCCCACCGCGTCCATGATGACAGCGCCACCGCTGCCACCTATCAGACCCGCATCGGAGCAGCAGGCCGCACAGAGGAAGCGTGCATCCACCGTCCCAGGCAGAAGCAACCGTCAGACTGCCAGCGCCGGACCGAAAGTTGTGGCTTGCAACTTCTGTCGGGGTAAGTCGAGTCAAACTTGTAACGTTTACTCTCTTCTCAACGTCGATTCCAGCTCGCAAGACCAAATGTGACGGCGCGCACCCCGCTTGCTCTAGCTGTGCGCGCCGCTCCCTACCGTGTAACTATAATCATGAGACTACGAATGGCGGACACAAAAAGGGATCTCGCCGCGCATCGACTTCAAAGGGAACAGGTCAGCCTGTGGCTCCACCCGCACCCGCTTCCGATCCCTCACCCCCCACACACTCCCCACCGTCTTCGACTGTGGTTGGTGACTCCCGCTTCCCTAACGGGCAAACCCCAGACGAGGGTTCTGATCCCATGGACGTCGATCTGAAGAGGAAAATGGATGACGTTGAAACCGCGCAGATGCAAAAGAGAATGAGGGTGGACGAGGCCACTGGAAGTGCTATACCCTGAATGAACACGCTGGCATCATCTCGAACTCAAACCCATCTATCCCTAACGTTCATCCCCACCGGCCGCAGATAAGGACTGTAGAATCAACTTTGGCCATCTATGCTCTGTCCTTGGAATATTGTCACTGAACGATCGTTGTCTTTTGGGTTATCTCCAAGTGTGTTTTGTTTGTTGCATTGGACTGCATTGTACTGTAGCTTCTTCCTTTCCACTTCCGGTGTCAAATGCTTGTTTCACTGTCCTCCCCCTTCAACATAGCTATCGTTGTCTTTGTATGTACCGTTTGAAACTTGAAACTGATCGTGCTGCACGACACTGAGGGATATAAATGAGCGTGAGTGTCCGAGCTCGGATGTTGCCATAAGCCCTCTTCTGTTCTCTGCACTGACAGGTCCTTTGACTTTTGCGTGCGTCTATTTTGAGTGTCACTGCGTTCTCTCTCCATATACTCTTTTACCTGTACTGCAAACGCGATATATCTATATCCCACACGTTCTTTTGCTTGTTATATAGTCCTATCTTTTAACATCGTCTTCTTGTCTCATCTCCCTCATATCTCCATGTTTTCTTTTCGCAGGCGGCCCAAGACCGCGGATACCAATGGCCCAAAGTTGAAAACATCCCCTTCGCTTCCAGAACTGCATTCCCAAGGAATACCGTGGCCAGAAAACTTGGTGGATGTAGATGCTATACGTGAAATCCCTCCTCCAGAATCCGGTCGTCCTTCCCATCAAGGTGCGGTCAAAAACTCTCTCCACTCCTCCGATCGTGCCCCCATTCCGTTCCACAAACCATTTCGGTCTCAAGCAGGCATTTCGACCGAAAATGGCGGTACAATATCGTCTTTGTACATGTCACACCCCCCTTCCGCGTTCGACAACTGGAGGACTTCCAATGTTGCTACGGTCTCAACCCGACGAAGTCATCGCAAAAACCGCTCTCCCCCTGCATTCAACGTAATGGTGAGCAGTAGAAGCGTGCCCCGTGGTTTCTGACAGCACTAAGCCGCAATATACTTAGGTTGTAGGAGGAAGGGGCACGGGGAAGACGTCATTGCTACGACTTCTCTTGGAGACGGCCGATATAAGTCCAACCGCGACCCAGGACCAGCGCGTGGCCTTGGACAAATTCCTAGGAGGTGGATTAAAACGCACACAGTCCATCAACACCGCTTGCGTCGAAATATGCGAGTCTCGCTATGACCGAGTGCTCCTGACTGTAATTGATACCCCTGGACTGGACTTCAGTGAAGGACGCGAGTTGCGAGTTGAACGTCAAGTCACCGGCATAATCAAGTATCTGGATGCGCAGTATGCCGATACTATGAACGAAGTTCGTTTACATGTATATTCTTCTGCACAAATTGGGTGTTGACCTCGTTTACTACAGGAGTCGAAGGTCGTGCGACAAAGCAAGGGGGATCAACACGTTCATTTGTAAGTATTTTTCTCGCCTATCCGACAATTGGCTCACCGCGCGTGTAGGTGTATTTTTCTTATTGATCCATCATCCATCATGACGCCTTCCTCTCGTCGTGCACAATCTTCATTACCCGCCAAGACGCGCTCCGAGACGACAATCTCCTATACGTCTCCCGGAGCAGCCGAAGAGGACTTGCCCGATGATGAATACTCCGGCGATCTTTCAATGTCCCCTGCCGAAATCCGCGTGATCCGTCGCCTCTCGGCCCGCGTTAACGTACTGCCTGTCATCGCACGGGCAGACTCCCTCACAGATGATACGCTATCTTCGGTGAAAGATGCCGTTCGCAGGGGCCTCGAAGAAGCCGGTCTCGATTTCGGGGTGTTCCTCGCCCCCAAGCCAAAGAATGATTCACCCGTGGAGTATCCGAACACAAACGGTAATGGAAACGGGGTTGTAAACGGCTCACAGAATGGCGTAAACGTCCACCAAAACGGCGATTCCCACGCCGCTGGCGACATGGATGTCAAGGACGAGCGCCCATCACGATCCGTCATCAAATTGCGGGGGATGCGCCTGACGCGTTCCCGGTCAAGGTCTCGGCGTGACTTGTCGTCTGTCGTGCAAGACGACAGCGAGCCATACTATCCAGATGCCACGGATGAAGAAAGTGTCGCCAATGTCCGGTTCTCAGCTTCGATCGTCTCGAAGACTGATCTCGGCACTCTCCTTCCGTTCGCCCTCATTGCTCCGGAGTCATCCAGTTCCCCGCGGTCCAGACGCCCGCGCCCTGCCTCCCCCGAATCGCGTTACTCCGTCGGGGATACTACGGATGCCTCCACTCCGATACCGGAAACACCCTCTTCCCCCACGAGTCCTAGCGTCACTCGCAAATCGGCGTTCCTCCAGGGACCACCGGACGACCTTAGGGGCATTTTCACGCGGAAGTTCAGATGGGGGACCGTTGACGTACTAAACCCTGAGCACTGCGATTTCGCAGCTCTTCGGACGGCAGTGCTTTTGACGCACATACGGGTGAGTGATTATCTCCCTATCGGGATGATGTCATCTGATGAGGGTTGCCGGTTGCAGGTCTTGAAAGTCCATACCCGGGAAGTGTTGTACGAGAAGTACAGGACCGAAAAACTTTTAGCTAGGCGCGCAACACGGAACATAGGCCCTGAGGAGACAAAGCGGCTGTTGGAAGGTACGGACTGCTGTGCCTTACGTCCCCTTTAGCACTGCTCACACCACCCCGCCTCTCCCCTTAGATCTCGGCTTATAATTCATTTATTCATATTTGCTTTCACGGATTTCTTTCCGACCACGATGTATTTTTTAGCGGTTGCAAGTTGCTTTCCCTTATCTCGTCTATTTCCGCGGGTGTGTCATAATGCCTGCTACATACCTACTGTTCTGTGGATACCGCCGTACTAACCTTTGTCTGTTCGCACTCGGAAATGTTGGATGAGCATGCTGTCGTCGTTTAATGCAGTTTCTGCAAACCTCTATATCATGCTGTGGCTTGATGCTAAGTTTCGGAGAGCTCTCACTTCAAGCCCCAAGAACTCGATATCAGAGTAAAATGAGGATCGCTCACTGACTGCTTGTCGTAAATCAACGTCGTCCCCCGAGGATCATTCCGACTGATGATTAAAATTAGCGCTTCAATATGGCAATCAAGGTACAAGTAATCCCCCCGGGTATGTAGGTCATTGTTTTGAAAGTTCGTCTATTTCCTCCTCCGACATACCATCTAGCCTATGCAAAAGATAGTCGACCTGTGAAACGGCTGGTCAATAACGAGGTGGTAGCACATCAAGAGTTACAGTACCTCAACCTCCTTGGTAAGAGGGATGATGTAATTTTCATAGAGCTCGACAACGCCATCAACATCAATCTTTGCATTTCCGTTAAGATGCGAGCCAGCAATGGCCTCTCCGTCAGGAGCAAAGTCTTGCGCATATGTCGCAGCTTTTTTGCGTAAACGCTGGAGAAGTCTGAGTTCGACCTCAGGTTTGGTGATGAGTGCCTCTAGTGCGGCTCGATTCGGTTTCAAGATGTGGGGAATGAACGCGGATGGTTTGTCGGCGAACTTTGACTCCGAAACAAATTTACCTGTGAAAGCACGTATTGTGAGACATGAGAGAGCGCCAAGGAAGTCGAAAGGAGTCACCGTAGTGAACACGTTTGCTGATGGCCTGAAGTACTTCGACGTCTATTGTAGCCGCGCTACCATAGTTGCCGTCATCTTCGAACTCGTCGTCGCCCACGATGCCGTTCGCACGCTTGATTGTTGCCAATGCCAGCGTTGCGCGCCTCGTAATGCGAGGGACGATCGATCGTGTGTAGAAAGAGAGGATGGAGGGATTTGCGTTTACACTGTTGGGGTACAAGATCTTGGGGAAGGATAAAGGTTTTAGGACAGGTTCAGGGAGATTACAGGTGAATGGATATTCATCAGGGCTATTATCCGCTTGAGTCACTTTCGATCATTGCGGACAATATCACTCAGCATACCTGGTGTAGCGGCGTGCCTTCGCTATAGGTTGATATGTATTAGAAGCTATGTTTAGGACTGTGCGAGCGTGGGGGGACAGACCATGGAAGGTTTCAATCTCCTTTAAGAACCACTCAAGCCAGCTTCCCTCGAAGCCCATGTCTTTGAGTTCAGGGAAGGAGCCGCGGATGTATATCTTTGGATTGTGAGCAAACTGCGCGCGCTCTATCAAATCAAAGATGATGGTGTCTTCCAGGCGGACCAAAATTGATCTGATTCGCTCTAGGGACAGAGGGTCCTGTTCGAGCATAAAATTTTGGGAGAGCATCTTGCCTGGACTGAGAAGAGGTTGTGAAGGGGACTTGGTGTAGTTTCGAGCCTGAAGAGCGGCTGCAACTTCGGTTTATAAGGGCGCCCGTACAGCGCGGAGAGACTAGCCGCACGCTAAACGCACAGCGTCTGTCTGCTGATAGAGATAACGTTGTAATGCGCTGCTGGTCGTGCTTGATGCGGTGGAAAAGATATCAGAAACGGCTTAGAGGATTGTTAAAGGGGATGGTATCCGACACATTAAACTTTCGGCCGAGCCGAACACGACTGCGATCTCCGACAAGCCTCACCAGGCTGAATATGAATCCGCATGGCACTCCGCACTCTGAAAACGATATTTCTGACGTCCTACGAAGAGAGGGTGTTGTACGGCTGACGGTCTGCGCTCGGTTACCGCCAAGTTATCGTGTCAATGCATCAGCGATCAATCAGTCAGGCTCGAGGCTAGTACCTCACCGGCACCCGCTATAAACGGCTTGCAGTACCTTGCTATGCTTTTCCGGGAACGAGCTTACAGGTTGTGTGGCCCATGGGCTCGTCTCTGTAGCTCTGCGACCCAGGGCTTGTAGTGGGTTTCCGTCCTATGGGCGAAATCCGAAATGGGACACTAACCGGCCCTCGACGCTTCTCAGTGGGTTCACCCGTTCAGGCCTCGAGTGGTGAGTAAAACGCATCTTCTAAGACAGTGCCACTCTCACACTCGACCAGCATTCGTATCAATAGAGGCGAAAAGCCAGGGTCTACACATCCCTAGCACCTTCGTTCATATGCTCAAGCTCTAGCACGACGATACTAGACATGCCGGCTCGATACTAGGTCTAGACGAACCCTAGTCGCACGCAAACATACATTGTGCAGATTGGCGACAATATTTGGTAGTATGTATGTTCCTCCACGCTTGCGCTTCGCGACCTTCAGCCCGAGGACATAAGCACTGGTGGTGTCGGAATGGCAGGCCTAGGATTGGCCGTCTTCCAGATTCCGAGCATCAAACAATCAGGAGCGACGAAAAGTGCCGATCAATGCAGGCGCTGGGAGCGAGACTCGAATACACTAAACGGTATCAGTACCCCTTGCATTATCTCAAGCAAAGGTGGGTGAGAAGTGATCTCGCTCAAGTCCGAGTGTATTTTCGTTCAGGAGTTGATCTGTGTCCCGCTGCCCTACAAATTATAGCCGTGTGGGCTCGGCTCTTTTCTACCATTGCTTACCACGCCGGGACGATGGAGACTCGAAAACTTTACCAGTACCGGGAATAGCTTGACGAACATCCACACTCGAATAGGTCAAAAGCTTAATGAATCACTAGGCCCGTCTACTGAGGATCTCCTTGGTCTTTCAGCGCAGGCGCCTATTGCTGTTCCCTTGATGCACATATCGAAGATGCTGAGCACATATAGAATGCGAGTTTATATGCCACTGTTACATGGCAGAAGATATAAGGTGAGCCAAAGTCTCGCGATCCATCTCCGCAGACCGAGGAACAATGCGACAGGGGAACGGAAGAGGGTGGCTGCGGTATGTTGCATGCATGAGTGGGTCACTACAGGAAGAACCTAGGATGTTCACCTGTTCAGGCCCGTCGCCCATTTCGGCTCAAAATCAACTTCATTTCCAAGCTCGTCTATCGGTTTTGTGACGTCAAAAACTGCCAGTATGACGACCATAGCGGACCAAAGAGAGGCTTCTGCCAAATGTCGCCCCCTGTATTATAGCTGTGGTTAGTAGTGCGCCAGACGGCGTGCATGGTTGTCAGTAACTCACGGACAGACACGCCGACCAAAGCCAAACGCGTAAGGAACTTTGTCGTCTGTCAAACCTCCTTCCGCGGTCAAGAATCGCTCGGGTTTGAACTCAGAAGGGTCGGGGTATTTCACCGCATTCTGCGACATGGCCCTGGGGAACAGTTATGTCGTGAAGGAACTGATTGACATTCACGTCTACTTGCCATATATTTGCCATAACGAGAGCTCCTGCGATTTAATAAGAGTCAGTGCACTAAACCATGCTGCCAATGGGAGGTGCTTGAACCAACCTTTCGGGATATGCATCCCTTGGAATGTATCAGCGTTCGTAGTGGCGTGCGCGACACCTATTCAGACGGTTTTGCTCATTGGTAAGATTGCACTGGGACATCAACTCACCTAACGGCGCAATTGGGTGCCATCTTAATGTTTCCCGGAGGATTGCGTCGACATAAGGTAGAGATGCTCGATCCTCAAACCGCGGAAGCCTATCGTTGCCCACGATCGAATCGATTTCAGCTTGGGCTCGCTGTCGAACCCCAGGATTGAGGATCATGGCGTAAAGGAAAGTCATCAATGTTCCATGCGTCTAAGACTGCCAGGTTAGAGTACATCTACTGTAGGGGCAACACGGCTTACGGATTCCGCGCCAGCTTATAGGATGAGCTGTTGCTATAGATAATCAAGAATGGCAATGCAAAATAACAGTTTACCTGAAAACGCAGCACCGGCGGAATTTTTGATCGCCCGCTCGGTGACGACACTTGAGGTCTCGTCGATGGGGTACCGTTTCAGCGCATCGGCAACCATAGACACTTTTTCAGTTCCTGCGGCCTACGAACGGGGGAGGGAACTGAGGGTAAGTCGGGTAGCTGGGCGGCTGACATACCACCTCGTTTTTCACATACTGATAAGGTACTTCGATCATGTCACTCCAGTGCTTCCGACACAAGGCCGCATCCTGTTTGAAGGTTGCCCCGGGAAACCAGGATGGTAGATAGTAGACTGATGCAAGGAATGATAAGGATCTTAAAAGATGGCCAGGGGTGGACTTACGGAACGGCAAGGCATCAAGTAGAGCAGTCTTCTCGGGTGTGGACACTTTAAGACCAACGTCGATGGCGTTTTGGACAGTAGTCACCAGGGGATCGTTGCGAGACACTGTATCATAACCATAGATGACGGACATGATAATCGCCGCGGAGTGTCTGCCCTCCAGCGCGTTAATAGACGCTCGCAACTTGCATCATGCTACTCACAACTCGAGATGCGCGGGGTAATGTTGGGAATCGTCCAGAAGATTGGCAAGGAGACGGTATGACTCTCTCATTTGCACAGGTTCGTATTCGCAGACAGCCTGCGGTCGCAAGACTTGATGGAAGAGCCTCCTACAAGACGACGAAGATTCACTACCAGCAGATAGAGTCTTAAACGCGGCGTATACCGGTGCTGGCGCCATTCGTCGCCATAGTGCAAAAATGATGAAATTACGCCTATACCGAACCTGTGTGTTGAAAAAGCATAAGTTATTGGATTCTTCTGAGACTCGGCAGGCATCTCATACGGACAGTTCGATAGTGGGAAGCGAAGGTCGATCGGAGTAATTTCGAGAACGCCCCTCTAGAAGACTGCTCGCAGCTTCTTCCGTGTTTAGAACAATGACCTCCTTTTCCAATAAACGAGAGTAGGTGATATCACCTGTGGGAGCGCGAAGCAAGCTAAAAAGCAGGCCATTAACAACAAGCCATCCTGCTTCATACCGTAGACGGTTCCCCATTCCGTGTATGTGAGCCATGGTGCAGTCCCATTGATGGAGAGAACGTTGCCCAAGAAAGGAAGTGGTGTGGGTCCAGGGGGAAGTGGTGGTCCTCTCGACTTTCTCCTTCTGAGACCAAGGATAGCGATCAAAGTGAGCGCGAGAAGGCCTCCGAAGCGGATATCGACTGGGACAGACATAGAGGCTGTTGAGCAAGGCGTATTATGCAACTATAAAAACCTCTCACCAAGACTTGTCACTTTATATATGAATCCTTCAACTCCGTAGGGCACTCCCGACCGAACTCCAAGCCTGGCAATTAGGACACGTCAAAGCGCTGTTACTAGCTATCAGTGTCACTGGCAAATGCGATCCAATCATCACGCATCATGAGCGGTGGCTCGGGCCTCGCGTAGGATTCACACCTGTCATCAGTGCATCAGCTGCCATTTCGTCAATTTTGCATTGATGGCTGCCCCGTGCCGTTTCTGCCGGTGTCGGCCATGGGTGGGTCCTTTGGAGTTTAAGGAAGCTGCACCTCGTTTGATTCTGAACGATCCCAGAAGGGCTACGATGGTGTGCTTCGTATCGGAGCTCGTTATATATATACCCCTTACAAGTCCGAGTCGTGGCACGAATGAGGCAGGCCATAACAAGGAGCTTCGAGGTCCTACCAATACGCTAGCTCTAGCACGAAGAACTATCCTCGTTATAAGTTCACCCGTAGAAAGGGATGTGTCAGGAGGTCGAAGTTATGAAGTGCGCCAGCTGTTCTGTGTTTAGTGCCGGACCTAGGGAGTATGCGGGAAGGGACTGGAAGAAAGTCACTGTTGCGAGTCTAAGCGAATGAACACCAAGTGCAATTGAAACACTCACGAAGTAAGACCCGTGCACTGGTCCACTTGACCGCAACATCGGCCTCGTTTTCGGGTCCATCCGTTGGTTTCACGATACTGAAGGTAGCCAGAATCAAAACCATAGCGAACTAGAGAGAGGCATCCGCCAAGTGTCGTCCTCTATAGTGAACTCAGTAGCGCGTACAAAATAATTTAGACGCCAGGCTTGCTTCGCACTTGTGCAGCCGTCATTCATTGCCGTATCACGGAACGGATGTAGCAAACCCCAGCCCTCATCTGCACGCCCTTGGAACATAAATGAGTAGAATATCAGGAAACAAAGGCCATTATCCTACGGACGGATCTGTGGAGGAGAGGTGAACTTGACCAGGATGCCTTCGGGAACGCCTTTCCAGAAGATTGATCGCAACTTCTTCACAAGTAGGAATGACGTCGTCTTTGTTCAGTAGACGAGAATGGATGGTATCTTCTGTAAACAGGGTGATTACCGGCCGAGGAGACTGATGGTAAACAAACATGCCACATCGTGAACGGGTCCCTATTCCGTGTATGTGGACCACGGATCCCTGGTATTGATGTCGACAACCGTATTGACCAAGACGGGGGGGCCAGGGGAGAGTAAGGGTGATACCGTAATGTGACTTCCTCCGAAGAATGCGGGAGAAATCACAGTAACCAGGACAAATCCACATAGGCGTACATCGACCTGAACGGGGATGGTTTCTGAAAGAGGTACCCAGCAAACGCTCTTGAAAAAGAAGTCGAAAACGCCTTCTATAATCCCGTTCATAGGCAAATACCTACTTATACCCACTGAAGTGGAGAAACGTCTCCATGGATAACGATAAGTTGGCCACGAGGCAAGTTCCTGAGGCCTCATTTACTAATATAAACGACCACACGGATAACGATGGGACAGCTTCTCAAGAATCTCGGGTGATTCCGAGGCGTGTATCTTTGCCAGAGCAGAAGATAGGTGGAGGAAAGAGACCGCACCCTCAGTTTCGGAGGGGTGCAACGTCGTCGAGGGGCGTGAGATCGAGGGTGATGAAGAGCGATTGTGTCAATTAACGGCAAATGGATCAGACATGGCTGATCTGGTCGAGCTCTCGTCCTACATTCAACGCAGATCCGTAGTATGTTGAGAAGATTACAGCCTTATCAGTTAAATAAGACCACAGCTACGAGGTCTATGCTCACCGTAGCTTCATTGTAACGTCAGCGTAAAACTACGTTTGACTTGCCCTATATTTGGTCGAGAGGCCCTGCAGCTGTGTCACGCACAATGCGACCGACCGCACCCACCGTGACGATCGTTTGTTGTGCTGGCGATAAAATCACAGGGGATGGGTAGAGGTCAATGGTTCGCGATGAATCTGAAGAGACATTTTCGTAGACGAAACGCCCGCAATCTCGTACAACTTGCGCATGCCATTTCGGACCTACCAGGTAGCCACATAGAAGCTAGCAGACTTGGAAGGCGTCATAGAATGGAAATCTAAGCACTCGCGGAACGAACATGCGTTCCGTCCGCTCCGCCTGAGCACGCATGTGGGAAATATCTGACGTCGTTGTTCCATCATAAGGGGGCATGACCTCCACTTCCTCTCCTAAGAAAGATTCGTATAAAAGGTGCACAATACGATAGGCGGAGTTTCCAGGATCAGTCATGTCGCCTCCCGCTGCAACCCTGACACAACCATACGATGACTCACCTATACTACTTGCAAAGAAAAACGGGACAGCCATTGACAAGTCCACAACATATGATGTTTGCGAAGACTATGAAGGAAACTATCGTTTTGCTCCGATCGAAGAAGCACAGGTGTCGAGGGCTATGATTAAGCGGTAAGTACGACAAAGTGCCAAGATGTGTTGACACTCACCTTCCCTGGGCAGATACTTCAATATGATGTATGAGAGGGCGGTGTCTGACGTCGTCATAGTCGGTGCTGGGAGTGCAGGGCTGTCCTGTGCTTATCATCTCGCTACCACGCGCCCCGACCTCAAGGTCACAATTTTGGAGGCAAGCGTCGCACCTGGCGGTGGAGCTTGGTTGGGAGGGCAATTGATGACCCCAATGGTGCAGTGGCTCACCAGCGCGTTGTTGGCGAAGGTGCTCATACTTAGGTCGCGTAGGTTGTTCGAAAGCCGGCAGACCGCTTCTTGCAAGAAATCGGGGTCCCTTTCGAAGATGAAGGTCCTTTCGTTGTTGTGAAGCACGCTGCTCTTTTCACCTCAACGATTCTTTCACGCGTCCTGGCATTGCCGAATGTTGTCATGATGAATGCAACGGCAGTTGAGGACCTTATCATCCGTACCGACTTCCAGGGCCGCCAGCGGGTGTCCGGAGTAGTGACAAACTGGACCTTGGTGGCCCTCAACCACGACACGCAGTCGTGCATGGATCCCAACACTATCACTGCTCCCATCGTCATCTCCGCCACAGGACATGACGGACCTATGGGTGCCTTCTCTGCGAAAAGACTGGTCAGCGCAGGACTTTTGAAAGAGTTAGGAAACATGAGAGGTCTTGATATGAACCGTGCCGAACCAGCAATTGTCAACGGAACGCGGGAGGTAACTCCAGGCCTAGTGATGACTGGTGAGCGCCCCCCAATTAACTCTGTATCCCTGATCTTGATGTTAAACCTTGGAACGAAAGGTATGGAACTCTCCGAGCACGATGGGTCGAACCGAATGGGACCGACTTTCGGTGCCATGATGGCCAGCGGCATCAAAGCAGCTCGCGAAGCAATCAAGGCTCTTGACGCTGCCCATATTGTTGATGGAAAAGTGGTCGGGTAAACGTCGGACGAGCTGGAAAGCGTTCTTTGTAGTGGAGAATATATAATTTCGTCCTGTTTCGAACTTCAACTTGTAGCGACTGCTAGCTTTACCGGTGACCTTTTCACAAGACAGCGAGTATAAAAGGCAGCAAACTGAGAACACGATAACATACACCCGGAAGAAAACCATGAGTGCAGGTGATGCCTGATGATGCAGCACAGCCCCAGAGCTCGGCAAGCACTGCCGAGAGTAACGTAACCCCTTGTCCTCACCTGATTCCAAATCTCTGTCTTGACCTCCTGACACACTGTACTTAACATTTGAGGGATGGGATTCATGCTTCCTTCACCTACAAGTCCCAGAGAGCAAGCACGTGCGCTCATGTCGCGCAAGGATGACATAGAGGCCGAACTTGAAGCTCAAGTTTCGATCCTCAAAGCTAATTCCTGTGACCTGACGTCTCCTCTTGTCGATCGGGATGGCTTTCCTCGTGCCGACATCGACATCTACGCTGTGCGGCATGCTAGGAAGCGAATACACGAGCTTCGAAATGATATGAAGGATATCATGAATGAGATTGGCAAGGCTCTAGAAGCTGTATACGATCCCTCGTTGCCCGGTGCTTCGACGGAAGCGCCGCCAGAGCCTCAGGCTACCCCTGCATCGGCTTCACCTGTGCCATTGAAGCCGTTCGCGAAAGTAAATGGTGTAGCTCCCAGTAGTCCGGCTTCCGAAGCTGTGTGCCTTCTCCCTTGATGAGCATCACACAACGGGACTCATTCATTGACACATAGGACTTACGCCGAGAAGACCTTATAGTCAAATTCGGACACCTGACACAGGCCTCTTTCACAACGTCGTCCTTGCAGCCTCTTGCCGACCTTGTGTCTGCCAACGAAAACGTGAGCAGGTGCTTGAACTGTGTTTTTGTGCGAGTCTGACAAGGTCGACGTGTTCGATAAGCGTGAGCTTCAGGTGGAAGTGTTGCGTTCAGATGAAACGATTACGTTGAAATTCACGCCTCGGACGGGGTGGGGAGGGCGCGGGCTGTTAGGGTGAGCACACAAATTTGCATCCAATGCCATAGATTCCTTACGATCCTTTGGTAAACAGGTGTCATATCGTACCGCACCCACCTGTGTAAGAGTATTATTCTTGGTCTCAAGAAGTGTACCGCAAAGAAATGTAATATCAGTCGTGGTATGTCATATAAATAGGCATAAAACACAGGGGTAAGGGAATCAGACCTAAGAAACCGTCAAGTATCGTTACAACTTGACTCCGTAGACAATCGCAGTGTTTGTGGTAAGACGTTCTTTAGTGGACCCTCGAGCAATGTGGACATCCTGCATCACAGCGACCATTCCACCTTCAATCACCCACCGCCTAAAGACTTCGACGTCGGTTTCGCGTTCAGCATTATTCGTGCTCCAAGACCAAATAGCATGCTCCAGGAGGAATGCGCTCGACGCTATGTACCCCAACAGGAGTAACGCAGGGCGGGGGACCAATGGTGCCATCCTGTCGGTGCCTCGATAGATTGCTTGAATGTCTCGAATCCCAGTCTGTAGAAGCTGGAGTGGTTTCTCGAGCGACGCCTTCAAATCACTGGGGCACGAGTCTATGATCCTTGTACCCCACTGAACGGAACGGTCAATTCCTGCTTACCAGTACACTTGCGAAATACTTACGGACGCAAATGCTGCGAATGTCACTGGATCTTGCGCGGTGCGCACAAGGTCCATGGCGAGGACCGAGATGGTCCCTTCCCAGATCTTCTCCACCAATGCATCGCGAATGGACCTAGGTAGCTCAAATGATCGGTCAACAAACCAATTTCATCAAAGTTGCCTTTGCCTACCTTCCAATCCCTACCTCCTCCATGTACCCCATTCCTCCCAGAGTGGTCATCGCCTCTTCCAACGCAGTGCAGGCTTTCTCCGCAGTGAAACCCTTTGCTACAGCCGTCAATATCCGCAATAAATGACCCTCTTCGGCGGACGATGTGCCTGTTTCGGCCTTTCCCATAAGGACAATCGTTCCGAAGGCGAGGTGCGTGAGCGCGCGGTATACGAGGCTGATCGAAGCTAGCTGCGCGACGTGCAGCGGATTGTCCTTGAGAAGTTGAGTGCCGCTGCGAATCGCCCGAACACGCGAGTACGACACGGCTATCTCGAGACATTTGCGAAGATGTCCAGTGCCAGAGATCGCGCTGTGGACGCGGGTAATATTGAGGACAGGAAGGATGTTCTTCACGCCTTGGTTGAAATTTCCCAACAGATATGCTTTCGTAGATTCAAGGGAGAGCTCTGCCGTTGGGACGATCTGTGTGCCTATTTTGTTTTTGAGGCGGTGGGTGTAGATTCCATTGGTGATGGGTGACGAAGGAGGCATGGTGGGATCGGGAACGATAGGAAGACGAAGGGGAACAAGGAATAGAGATAGGGCGCGAGATCCATCCTTGATATCACCAGTCCGAGCTAAGGCGACGGACACGTTACTGTCGGTCGCGCTGGAAAACCACTTGAACCCGTCAAGCACGTATTCAGGCCACATCGCATCCTTCGCATTGCCTGTTGGGGTTGCCGTGGTCTCAGTAAATGACACATCGGAACCTCCCGGGCGCTGCGAACATTGATTTGGCCCTCTATTGTATCAATACTGGATCCCTACGAATTGGGAGCTCACCTCTGTCATCCACTGTCCAGACGTAAAAGCAAACGACGGGTCCCGACTAATGTCCTGGATTTAGGATACTCCGAAACATAAAATTCAAATGAGAACGAAATACCTCGTCAAACGGGGGAGTATGTCCCGTCTCATATCTGGTGTTCCAACCAGCTCGATGACTGCAAAACATCGTTAGCCACTTCTCGAAGAGCGAGAGGGACAGAAACCTCTTGCGCAGCCGTCTGTCATGCTCAGCGGGCAGTCGACCTGGAGGTGTTGCCATGAAAATTATATAGTAAAGAGGTCCCGATATTTGCTATACCTACCACTTGTGAATCGCCCACCAGCATGTGCAGCTTTGCAAATCCATATACTCGGCTGAACTCACCATACTTACGCTCATAGAATATGCCAGGGATGCCTTCTCTGAAGCAGACAGCCTTGAGTTCTTTCCAAACTTCAGATGTCTCGAGACGATCCACTCGTTGACCCCAATGATCGTACTGAGTCAAGGTCGGAGGAGTAGCGCGTTCGCTGATCGCGCGAATGGCTAGTACGCTTCAGGGCGTGCTTGATTGGAAACAGGGTATGCATGGCTCACATGTCACGACTTCGCCGCCGAATCGTGTAAGATCGGGTTCGACCTCAGCAAAGATACTGTGCTTATGTCAACTATGAGTCACGATTGTGCGGCACCTAACCAATCGCACCGGTCGGGAAGAATCCTCTTCAATAACCCAGGAAGGACGGGGTCGCTCGTGTAAGCATTGCCCTCGACGAAGGGCGTCTATGAATGAAACACACAGTGAGCACCTCGAAGAGAGTGGCACTGGAGCAACCCGATTTGCATCTTGACGAACCGGTTGAAAGCCATCTTCGACGCGCATTACGAATGCAATTGTTCGCACTCACAGACGGTGCTGTCCAGCCAACGTGAAGCGCATCAAACTCGGATCCACTTGATAATTCACATGTGTACGCCCCAACCGTTGAGTGCTGGTTGCCGGAAAGTCCGAAAGGGTCTGTGGTTCGCATGTGACCGTTTGCGGATGTCACACAGACAGTGTCACACTCGGTCCTTCAGCATCTTCTTCCCGAATACTTACTTTGTCGCCTGAGAGCGGGGTCTGGCGAACGATGCCAGAACGCGGGATTTACCCACAGTACGACCCTTAGGCGTTATGACAGAGAAACGTGGATCGTGGTGTCTCGATTTCTGTGGGCTCAACTCTGCCAAACCATCCACAACTTGCTTCCTGTCTGACCACTCGCTCCTTGGTATCACCGCCAATCTTCTCATCCCGATTCGTCCCCGTCAGTGAAGGGTATAAGCTTCAAGCTTCGGGCCGCGGATGTGAACACCGTCAACCGGCCGTCTCGCGGGAGTAGTGAGGTCGACAACGCGTTCGGGACGGAAAGAAGCGATCATAGACTCTTGCAGCATACCGACTTGATTGCCTAGGAAAATGCTAGGGGCGCACACTCATCTTCGTGGGCTTATCACCTGGCAAACTTGGGCTGCAGGATCTCCGGAATGAAGCACAAAGGCACTCATAAGTACGATCAAACCTAGGCCTGTTCAGCCTCGTATGGGCCGCACATATGGCCTGGATTATATGGCTCAGATCTGTCAACTCGCTGGCCGCTAGCCCTGATAAACGCGTACACTTGACACTGGAGCCGCTTCATCCCCTCTTGCATTTGTATGAACCCCTAAGGTCCCCCATGTGCAAAGGAATGTGGGCGATCTAAGCAATAGGCGCAGGTATTTTGTCATTCCTGTCGCAAGACAATTCACATGTGTATACACATGGCGTTCTGGGCCCCCCTTGCACGGTAACCCCTTCCTTCGATTCGTTTGTCCTTCAGTGAAATTGAGGGCCGCCCTTTAGTGAAGCCCCCGTCCAGACTGCAACCCTGTCACAGATCATAATTGTACCTCTTTTCAGGTCCCTGGGTCTGTAGGTGGCGATATTGACTGCCATGCTCTTCATGCTGCCCTATAAAAGACACTCCAACAGAGGTGTGTCCTTGCGTTCGTTAATTCACACCTCCCCTACACCGCTATAGCAAAATACAAGATGAAGTTTATACTCTTTGACCTTCCCGGTGCTCTCACTGGCCTCTTGGGCGTTTCTCTTGTTACTTCCCCTGGTTTGTTCATACTGTGTACCTTGCGATACCGCACTGAACTATCTTCTACCAGAGTACGCTTGCGAGGACAAGCAGATCACCTTCTCGTCCAACATTGGGCAGCACAGTGACATCAAAACCGAGTTCTTCTCGTGCTCCAACGCAATCAACAGCGTCTTCCCGATGGCCGCAATGACCGCAAGCCCCCCGAACGTATGCGGCGCTCCTTGTTCGTTGGAAGGCCTCCTTTTTCCTACCGCCTTTTTAACATTATGGTGCAGGCAAGACAAACTGTTTCAACCCGGCAGGAGGAGGACCGGATCCTAATGACTGCCAGGTAATTGCCGACGCATTACTGTACGAAAGCCAGAATAGCGGTGAGTGGTTGTGCTCGGTTCGCGTCACTAGATTAACAATGCGCGAAGGCGATTCGTTTAACGTTCCCGCAGTAAGTACCAACGTAGGGCCGAATCGAATCGCTGACTTTATTGTGTGATTGCAGAAGACGGCTGGAGTGTCGATGACCTACAAGTCCTGCAAGACCTTCATTCTTGATCAAGCTGGCTATGACCTGACATACTGTAAGGATGACTGGGTAAGTCCTCGTTGTTGCTCTTCCGCCGTCGTATATTTGTATTGATAAACCTCCCAATCGCGTATGTCCACAGGCTGCAGTCATTAAATATGTTGCCTTCAATTGCCAGGCGCAGCAGAACGCTCACGGCGGAAACTGCGTGGCCAACGACCAGCGATGGTTCATACAGTGCGTGCGATTGTTGTCTATTCGTATCATGATGCTTACCCGCGAGATCAAATCCGCGGTCCGTAGGATCCAGAACTCTGCAGCATGAATGGATATTGCTCATCCACAGACCATTAAGTAATCTCGCGATCTTGAATTTATCCGATATACGGGGGTGAAGTTGACGGGTGGCATCTGATATCCAGCAATCCCGTCTTTCTAGTTGTACTAGTTGTATGAGCTACTTGTGACGTGTGTACTTGTTTACTTGAACGGTTGCCATTAATATTGTGTATCGATGTTGAGATAACTAAGCGCACCTGCCGAGCCTGCCGCCGCATAACTGCAATCACCGAAACCTGAACTGGTACCCTTCGTCCATCTGGCGACCAAGGGAAAATCAGAACCCGTTCATCAGCAACAGGCTATCCGACCAAGCATACAACGTTGGCAATCTTTTAAAGCGCTTTCTCGGAAAACGATACCTCACGACCGCGGCCTCACATTTCTCATCAGTCACAGTATGCAGGCGTAACCTGTCGGCGGCTACGGATTCATTGTAAGTGGAGTTTGTGAGGCAAGCGCTCGCGTTTCTGATATAGGAATTTGTAGTATCGGCCTGCTAGACATGCCATCGTTCCTGTCGCGTTTCCGCCATCGGGCGATTAGCCAGAGTACTGCCACATCTTCAGTTTCAGCGAGTTCTGGAGCACTCCCCATTACCCCCGTCACCCCTCATGAAGCCGCTTCGGCAACCCAAGCTTCCCCCGCGCTCCCGTATCCCGTCGGTGGTAAGATCCTTGAAGACCCGAGCTCCTATCTCGACCCCGAGGAAGAAGAGTCTTTGCCGCCGGGATTAACCCCCAGCACCCGCAGACACTCCGTCGACGGGAGCGGCAGAGGTCTATTTTATTTTAAACGCCAACGGCCGGTCTCCGACAGAATACTGTCTGAAGCGGACGAGCAAGAGGGAGCGGATGTTAGCGCACCGAACGACATGCCCACAAGCCAGCCAGGACTGATCGGCCGTTTATCACAAATTACTTCCGGCGGAGAATGGTCAACTTTTGGTAGACACAGAGGCCGTCACCCTCCCAAGATCGGTACTTTTTCTCAGCAAAGTTCTCCGCGAGCATCCCGAATGCGAAATTCCTACTCTCCGTCCTTGCAGCGAACCCATAGCAATAAGAGAAGCACAGCTCCCAGCGCAGGGGGCAGCGTTCGGTCTGTGATCACATCTAATCGCTCGGCTAATGCATCGCGTCCGTCAACTGTCGCCCACGATTTCACCTCAGAATCCACCAGCACGAATAGAAGATCACCTGTAGAATCATCCGACCATTTGCATAATAGCAAGCAATCCTCGCCAACGAACACGGTATCATCGAAGAGGCATCCTCGAACTCCCAGTAGACCACGCTCGAATACGACACCTGCGGTTCGCCCGTCAAGATCCTTCACTACGCACTTCACGACTCCTGTTGTGAGGGAACTTGGCTTTGATTCCCCTCGTACTTTTGGCTATCCGACTCCGCCTGAGAACCGTTCTACCTTTGCATTTCCGTCCCCTCCTCCGCCTATGCCAGCCCTCGATCATCCTGAACTGACTGCTGCACTTTCGTCTCGTATGAATCGCCCCGATAGCGCGCCACGGCCGTCATCGTCTGCCGGCGGGTCCAAGACCCTCCCATATCGACGCTCCAAGATCACTCCACGAACTCGCGACGATTTCTTCTCTTCTTTATCACAAAGTTTTGGCCATTCCATCCGGCACCACTCGAGTTTGCCGAGAGTGCACCAGATCTTCCCTTCCTCTGCATCCGATGAGCGACAACGATTAAGGGGCGAGCAACGCCCCCGAGCCAGGACCGTCTCAGGGAAGACAAAGCACGTGCGACGTTCCAGTGCCGACTGGAGTGCACACCAGGCCACTGTTGGGGTCAATTCCACACTCGATTATGGGTGGCCTGCTGAAGTTTCTCGCCAAATTCTAAGGCTTTCATTGGGAAAGGATGTTGATACCGATGTCGACCGTTCGGGCGGTTTCGGGGGTCCTGGCTTTGTTTCCGGGTCCTTGTCTGAACACAAGGCCAAGCCACGTGGTGACAGCATGTCTGGCAGCGCGCTCATATCGCGGCCGCCATCATTTTCTCCTTCCTCTATCCCTCCTCGACAACGCCCTTCCGTGCAGGTGGAAGAGCCTGTGGCTCTGCAAGGTGTGTTTAAAACACATTACACTTGTGCATATCACCTTTGACGCTCACATCGATCATCTTCTTTTCACAGACGGCGTGGATATAACCTCATCGCACCCTCCAACGGGTCATCATCACAATCGTTTTGAGAGTGCCTTTTCGGATAGGTTAGGAGAGAGTAATATGGGAGTGTCCTCACAACCAAATGGCTCAGAGAGCCCTCGGACCATCCCGGGCGATTCGGCTGCAAACCATTCCTCTTCAAGATTAGACAAGCCCGTGGCTTCCATGAGTAAATTGCAGCCAGCCTCTCATTTTCTTCATCCTACTCCTTTATCTTCCTCTACGCCCGTTACCCAGACATTACTGGGCCGCTCCGCCACAATCAGTACCTCGTCATCCAAATCTGCAATGGAAGCCCCAACGACACCCACGCCAGCGGCAAGGCGTTTGAGCGATAAGAGCAAAGGGAAGCGCAAGGCAGAAGATGTCGATCTCACACCTCCAGAGCAGAAGAAAGAAGGACAGCGCGCAACCTTTGTCATACCTGAGGGCCGAAGTAGGTTCCTTCCGATTTACGTCACCAAGCGCGCACTAACAGATAACCAAAGGCCAACGCATTTCCGGCTCATCACACGCCCCTTCTTCGTATCAACGCAAGCGCGCCCGACTCTCATCTTCCTCACCCTCCGCCACCCCTGCTCAGTCGCGACCGACATCTGTACAACCCACCAATAATTTCGGTTCCTGGTCTAGTCACACCAGCTCTCGTGTCGTACCTCCTCCTAGCGCACCTTCGCGTGCTGCGTCCACTCGTTCAACCCAACCCCAAAACTTACACAGACAATCATCCGATCGTCGCCAAAGCATGTCACAAATTTCCATTCCCATCAGTGCCCTCGTATCACCTCATGCGCCTTCAATAACTCGCTCGTCTCAGTTCCACATGCGTGATCCGCGTAAACCCCCCAAAAAGTTACACGACACGGAATGGAGTCTGAGATTTGGCACGGAGGACGAGCCTGGGTCTCCTCTCCATGCATGGTGTTTCTTTGTTGGTTTCATATTATTCCCCGTGTGGTGGGTCGCTGCACTCTTCTTCCGGCCCCCCAGGACAAGAATGGCTGGAGAGTCTGCGGCAGAGAAAGCTGTCACGATTGATGACCCCCAGATAGAACATGGTGAGTAGCCAGCTGTTGGTCTCAAACGCTAATTGTGGGTGCTGACTCTACTTGCAGACGCGAAATCATGGCGCTTCCGATGTCGAGTTATGTCCCTCATATCACTCATCACTTATATACCTTTCATCGTTCTCATCGCCATCTTCGTGCCCCGATAGCCTCATACCATTCAAGCACACCCACCACCCATATCGCATATGACCACATGCCACTTGCATCCTCACTGCATCCCGAACTTTCCACACCGCATTGCGCTGATATCATTTTGTCTGTGAACATTCCTTCACTGTTGTCACTCATTTACTGTTTTATACATAGTGTTATACCCGTAGCGTGTGCGAGTAGCTGCGAGGACTCGGACTCCTTTGTTGTTGTTGGGTAGTCTTAGTATAGAATGTCCCATAATAATGTTTGGTTAAGCCAGGCATATGTAGAAGTTCAGGGCACATCGTGAGTACTGCGGCAGCCTTCACGGTGGGATCGTGGCTTCGATTCAGGTATGCCTATTCGTTCGCGGAGACATCCACCAGATCGCTTTCTCCATCTCGTACATTAGCTCATTGTTACACCGCAATATCGATGCCAACATTCAGAGTGTCTATTGCGATGGGGAGGGAAGGACACGCAAATCACTTAGAGTTGGGGACTCTTGACTTGGTCAAGGGCTGGGAGAGTCGGGAGCATATGGTAGCTGTCAGGAAGGGCACGAAGGAGCCGAAAAATTTGAGCACGATCCAGCGGTTCATCGATCAAGCAGAGCGGGTGGCAAAACAGCAGCGGGTCGAATGCGTCCGTCGCAGGCACAAGAAGAAGGGAGAGTCTTCTAATGTGGAATCATCATGGGCTAAGGGTCACCGTGTTCATCATCGAACGGTAGATTCCTCTTGCCTGGTATGCTCAATTAGCGCATTCAATGGAATCTCTGCGTAGGGCTCACTTGCTTTCATGGCCGTCGAAATCTTGTATACCGGTAACGGAAGCCTCGAGCACCGTCGTCCTGAACACGAGCTGGAAGCTTTCTTCTTCCAATTGTGCACTCTCTGCACTATCGTTGCTGCACCTGGTCAACGAAGAACAGACCTCGACTACGAGAAGACTGGTCTTCGTAGGCTGTGGGACCCAGAAAATCTGCAACAGGCATCTGCGAGCAAGTTAGGCCTCATGAGCTCGAATGGTTGGAAGCGGCTATGGGGGCGCTACTTATCCCCATACTTTCAACCATTGTTCCAGTCTCTCCTGCGATTGCACCATGCGATATACGGAGGGATGTGCATTAACTACAGTTTCCAGCTCGAGAACATCACACCAATCGGGCATGATACTATGCTCCAGATTCTGGAAGAGGCACTCACCCACGTCGAAGAAGGGAGTTCTACGCCCGTCACCTCGCCCGGCGGAATGGCTGCCATAGTTATGGATGACAATGATGACGGTTTTCGGGAGGGTGAGGACGTCAGTGAGCGTCGACTGGAAGGATTGAGCCAAGAAAGCGGTAGCTGATAATAAATGGGCACTTGGCTGCTTCGATCTTCTTTTCAGATGTATTTTTCTTCGATGGTTTTGATGTCGACTTTCAATGTCGGATCCTCGGCAGCAATATCCAGGCGTTGTTTGGATCCAAGGGCTTTGCCAAACAAACACACATGTGGCTGAGGCTGTCAACTGGAACGTCCATGACCACCCAACGCGAGAGTCCGGATGTAGGTTTAAGTTTTCTCGACAGCGTCGAAGGAGAAATATCTTTCTTCCGCTCGGTAATGCGAGCGAGACCGGTGGGTCTCCATCGACATTTCCACGTACTTGCCATACGCAATGCAATCCATAAAGACACGGGACGGATGTTACCTGTCGACCACATATGGGCGAAGTTGAGGACGTGCTATGATCTTGAGGCTCTGGAGGGCGTTGTGAGTGATGTTTTGTTCCTATACCTACTACTCATAACCTGTCGTATACCAGGAAGTCGATGGTTTCGACACCCCGAACTCGAGCAATTCCCCATCCCCTCATCTAGTCAGGTCTCCTTCGCCGTCCGAAAATCTTTCCAGGCATCCCTTCTTTCGGGACGAATTCTCCCTGCCACTGGACGACTCTTTCGAGTCTCTCGTATCAGCACGTCGGATGCGTGCGACTGCCTCCTTGCCATCCTCCACCCCTGCGCCATCTCCACGACAACGCAGTAAGGGGCGCAAGGGTAAGGCTCTTAAACGAGGGAAGACAAAACGTGACATGGCTGGCTTGGTTGGAGGTGATAGCGATAGTAGTGCCTTGACTCAGGAAAGCGGCGATGAAGGTGCCGCATTCACTCCTAGAGACAGTGTGATGACGGGAACGGACGGTGGGACTGATTATGCCGACGAAGATGACCCTGAGGTGCAGGAGATGTCGTCCGGTTTGTGTAATCTACTTGCCTTGAGGTCGTATTCTGACGAGTAGCTATGTAGCATCGGCACAAGCAAAAGCACCTCGGGGTCGATTGCCGAAGCCTCCGCAGCGAGGTGGTGCATCGGGAAGAGGTCGGGCAGGATCAACAAGTGCAGGGCGTGGCCTAAAGAAGAGAAAGAAGTAACCACGTCAGTGCATGTTTTAGCTGGCTCTGTCATATCGATGTGGGGAGCGCTTGACTGTGTTGGTCGGCGCCGGATGCTTATTCAAGACTGATGATCGTCATACCAAGAAACCCAGAAACACCGGTACAAGACACATGACGACCCTGACAGAGTCGACCACCGTGCAAATTGTTCGTCACTGTTCGTGAATCAGCGAATGCAAGTTATGATACATCGCTCTGGCTTCAATCCATCGATACATCCATATGCACAACCTCCTCCGCTGGTTTGTCCAAAGCCGTGTTCTTGTTGCGCCGCTCCGACAAGAAGGCATCTATCTGTGCCTTCAACTCGTGATCTATGATGCGATAAACGTCGTGATGGCACCTGATTTGACATCTTACTCACTTGGTATGACGTCTTCAATGGCTAGGGGTACGCGATTGAAGGGATCCTTTGTATCGGACAACAGGTGAGATTTGATAGTTGAGCGGTCTATAACTGCTCGGGAGGACGGCAGTATGACAGGATCCCGCATCAACGTGAACATTAGCGGATCTAAAATCATTTATAAGCCATGCCCAAAATGTGATGATGCGACCACACGAACCCAAGAATTCGTCTGGTATCTCCCCAAGGTCTTCTTCAGCCTCTATGGTTGCTCTGGTTTCTTCAACCTTGACTATGAACAGGCGCAGCTGCTCGATCTCCGTTTCAGACTTCAAAGGTATTTTCCTTGCCAACATGCCAGCCCGCTCAAATAACTCCTTCCTATAGCTTCTCCCATCGTTGGCAACGGCACGAGCAAACTCGCCTTGGTCGCTCAGATTGAGAAAGACTTGCAGGATGTCGCTCAGCAGCTGTCTCGGGTTGAACTTGTACTTCTCCGGATCCTTGACTTTGAGTTCCTGGCATTTGGGACCAACTAAGGCGTCGAGATTATAGTCCAACATGGCAGCTAGTTTGTCCACAATCTCGGGCATCATGAAGGGTGCTTTGGTCTCGGCGGTGAAGTCTTTCAGTAGACCAACGGTGGATTTACCGAGTGTGGTGTAGCCAGATGCATGCCGCTCCAGCGAACGCAGGGTTCCCTCACGTTCTCGGCGATATTGTACAGGTTGTGCAGCCCAGGTAGCTTGATCCTTCATCTCTGTTTGTATGTTGTGAATCTGGGTTAATTCACTGAGCGACTCGTCCATGAGGTAAGTAACGTCGTTGATCATAAGGTTGATAAACCGAACGAATTTGTCGACATTGCTGTAAAATAAGGTTGTGGGTAGAAGAAGACAGTGGTGTGTCAGGATGCCTACCGGGCTTCAGCGTTAAGAGCTTCTCGGTGGACCGGGTTGTCCCATACTGCTTTCAGGATGTATGCGATGTTACGTCTGTGACTGCAATTAGCTTACAACTCCTGTATGGTACAAATCACCCCCACCTGGCGTCTGTAAAGAAGACACATGATCTTCATCAGCTCACAAGCAGAAATGCTGATCAACTCACTGAATTTATCGTAGAACTGGGAGCTCGCTCCTGTCTGTTCCACCTCTATATTTGCCTCGTTAGAGGGCGGTGGTGGTTTACTAAGCATGTATCCGTACCGATATAGAAATGCATTAGAGCAGGCATCAGGTGCTTGAGAGCGACGGGGTGCGTATTTAGTGTCCCACCCAGGATCCCGTGTCTGTCGTGGCCGTACGGCAGAACTCCGTAGAACAAGACCTATGAACAGAGCACGGTCAGGCTGGAGGGGGCTTAGGCTTAAGCGCTACTAACTTCGTTGATCTTTGCCTTCAGGAATGGATTCTTGATGTACCACGTCGATGTGAGGAACGTCAGTGCAAAGATGACCAGCTCGCTCTTCCCTGAGAGGTCAAGGCTCTCTGGCGAATGTCTGGAAACCAGGATGAGTGTGACAATCACCGGGGTCTTACAGGGCGCCATACCGAACAACAAAGAGAAGATAGTCCACGACATCTTCGATGGTATACTCTGGGAGCACTCTGAACGTCATCGGTACGTCCTTTGGTAATGGAAGCCTATGGGTAGCGCATGAGCCATGAGGAAATGTTATATACCTGCTGGACGCACTCTATGGTAGGGCTTGGATGCGACTTTCGAGGGTCGACACTGCGAATTAACCAAGTTGAAATGAAGTTGGTAAACCCAATGTAACGGAAGACTAATTCAGGGTCGAGCAACTGGACGCGGAAAGCCAGCTGATGTGACTGAATTTTTGCCATTTCATTCTACACAAATCTTCTTAGCATGTGCGCAATAAACGAGCACCAGAAAAATTTACCTTGACCTGGTTGATAGCGGCTTCTGTCCTAGCTTGGAACGGTGTCTGCAGAATTGGGTTTTTAGTTCCATGCGAAATGTGCGCGTATGATAATGCTTACACCCATCCATGAGCCATCCCCGTTGAGCATTTCGGAATGCCGCTGCAGTTCGTCGACATGCTTCGCAAAGTCTTCGTAGGTTTGAATTGTCCGCAGATAGCCATAGTGGCTCATCGCCATACTGAGGTAGAACACATCAGAAATAAAGTTGGGCGCCGCGGCTACATAGTGGGTGAGCCACAATCGTGTGCGATCCAGAAGTTATGCATACCCTTGGCCTTGTTTTGCTCGACCCATTCCGCTGCCTCGTCGCTGGTAGCTTTGATCCTCGTTTCCTCCTTCAAATCAACTCGAGAAGAGACAGAGTAGTATAGGGGGTCGATGCGATCAATCTAGTCGGGGTTAGCTGCATGCTACAAGCAATAGAAGAAAAAGTACCTTGGTATATTTTGCATCCATGAAAGGTTCCGCGAAACGTAACATCACGGCTTGCAAGTTCATCATGAAGCTATCGGAGGCCACTGTCTCCATTTCAACCTGAGGGCATAAGGCCATTGAACCGATCCCGAAGCGGAGACTCTGCGATAGATCTCACCTGCATTCCCCCTCGCCGGACATTGAGTTTGACGGCGGACGCAAAATATTCCAAGACAGCTTCGCGAGACTCGGCAGATGCGCGAACAAGAGTGTTGAAGATGTTAAAGAGGGATGTCTGAGGTTACGCGTCATGCTTTATTGAGAACGTGCCAATCATATCGCTCCTTGTGTATTCACTAACCTGCAAGCTTTTCAGTGTGCCTCGGAGACTAGCGTACGATGAGTCCACGTCGTTTTTCGTACGTTTCGACGGATCAGAGAAATAGGTTTGGGCAATAGACGGCTATAACACGAAGAGTCAAACACAAGGCGGAGCAGACTAAGGGTGATAGAACTTGCCCATTCCCGGCTAAACACTCCCAAACGACACAACGGGCCCATTATAGACACTTTTTCGAGAGATGCAGCTGTGGCTGATGGGGGGTTCCACTCGTCCAGCCTCGTCAACATAATGGCGATGCTCTTGACGGACACCAGGGCTTCGAGACCGCTGACAACGCTGCGCCAGCTGGCATCCCCGCCGCCCAGTCCCTCGGGTCTAAAGAGCGAGTCGTGGAACACTAATTGGCGTACTACCGGTCCTAAGACCTCATCTATCTCGTTATCTGGTTCAAAACGCCTCGCGAGGTCTGTCAGAAAATCCTCGACTTCGGATGGTGAGAGGGTGGGGGACGCGGACGAGGAAGAGGACAAGAGAGGAGCAGATAGGGCTGAAAGTGATAGAAGAGGAGAAACCAGTTCGGCTGGGCCAATGACCCGTCTGTAAAAGAAATAAGCAAGTGACACGACCTAAAGGATACATACGTACCCTTGTGGCTGAGGGAACATATCTGGCTCCTGGAGGCAAAGACCAGCGTAACTGATCACCAGGTCACGGATCTTCTCTAGGGTTGCTGAGGCTTGTTGGATTTCGGTCACTCGCGTCTACAAACGCTTAGTACTAGCTGACACGCAATTAGAGTAAAATACCTTCTTCATGAGCGCCACCCTTGCAGAATTCAGACGCCTCCAGCACCCGACCAAGTATTCAAATACGGTCATTTGGGGTGGAAGGGAGGCAAGCACAGCAACATACTCCAGGTCGTCACTGGACAGTTAAAGATGAGATTTCTACTGGGTTACAAACCCAGCTACACTCACGACATTGCCTGCGGATCGAGCTCGAGCCTGGAGATGAGTAGGCGATCCGCGATCTCGCCGCTGAGGAGCATGGGCCTTGCTTGACCTAAAGTGCGTCAGAAACATTTCACATAAACGTGAATTGTCTCACTGTAGTTCTCTGATTCTAATTCCTTCTCGAGTGCCTTCAGCCAAACGATGTCATAACCACTCCGTTCAGCGACCGTTCGCTAGTGACAACGATGATAAGACAACGAAAGCAGGGCAGAGGTATACGCACGTTCAGGGTGACCTTGAATACCTGCGAGATAGTCTCATCCTCCCAAGTTGGAAAGTCGACTTTTAGCGGTGTGGCCACCGGCTTGCGCTTCAACGGCACTGGAGATGTAGCGGGTGGCTGATTATCGCGCACAGGCGCAGGAGTTCGTGCCGTTGAAGGTTTTGGCACCGAACTCTGCGCTACGGGTGCTTTCGCAGACGCTGCTGGTTTCGATTCACCCGGTGCAGACGACGGTCCTGGGGAGGAAGTGCCCGATCCCACCGTCTGCAGTTTAGCAAGACGCTTTGCGCGAATCTAACGCAACAGAAGTGTTAGTTGGTGTCTAGCGATATCGTGATAATATCCTTTACGCGGTCAGCTTCATCCTGTGGGTCGCTCATGCTTTCGATGGGTCCAGGGTGCTGTTAAGCAGTCACTGCCTATGCCGCCTTACAAAGTCACTGGTACTAGTATGGGTGTGGTGTAAGGCCACGTGGTATTATCCCCGATCGCTTTTCTATCGACTTTTCTGGTTCGTTCAGACACAGTTGCAAATGTTTCTGAGCCGTCTGGTTTCGGTGACGTCCCTATTCTCGACGGCAAGGTTATTCTCAACCTCAGCGGTGACCCATTTTCCAAAGCTTAAATCGCATAGTGGAACAAAAAAGAGATGGCGAGCTTTGAGTAACGGCAAATTCAAGCGGGTGAGCCGTACACTCTTCGAACCCATTGGACTGGACCTCGAGTTGACCATTGCCGGTTGCAACACAGGCCCACGCAGGTCATTCGCATTTGAATGTTTCGAAGAGACCAGGCAGAAAGAACAGTTTGGCGCAGACAGCCTACTCTCATACAGCACAAACACCGAAATTGAAGAAACTCCTCCCGTATGGCTGAGAAATCCGTTCTACATTCTCGCTGGTTTCTGCCAACTATAGGTACATCTCTTGTCCTCACTTTTGGCTGAGACTGACGCGTGAACAGATATTCAGTGTATCGTATAATATCTCTGCATTACTTGGATTGTGTCCTCCACTCTAGAATGACAAAGTCCACAGGGGATAAAGCTACATTGTCGGCTCCAGCCCAAATCTATGCATACAGAGTTCGATCCGAATTATTCTTGGGACAACCCAACTTCGTCGCCAGCGTTGCTCTCACTGTGCTCCTGAGCTTCCACGGGTTTCTTCATTCCACCACCACCAAAGAACGCCCTGATATCCTGTTGGTTCGGATCGTGAGCCGCGCTACCAATACCTCCCTTCTGGCGTTTCTGTAGCACTGGCACGTCAGCTGCGGCCGAGCCTGCCAAACAGGGGTACGCACTATGCTATCAATGTGTTCGTGCCTATTCACGTCGGTAACGCGCACCTCAAGCGCGGGTGCGGCATCGTCCGCAAACTGTAGTGGCTCCCCCTCCGTAGTTCCCTGTGGGAGCTCAGCCATGCAGTGACGCGACTTCTGTGAATCCCTTTTCTCACCTTAACAGACACAGCGACTCTTGTCCAAGCGGTGTTCATCAAGCCCTCATAAGACTCAGCAGGCATGCCGTTTTGACCTTTCTTGACGAGGGCAGGAACAAGTTCGCTGATGCAGAGTCCGTGGCTGACAAGAGCGAGGTGAACGCCCTGCGCTCCCGACCGCGCAGCTTGCCAGATTTCTGGTAGCACGATTTGTCTGATAGCTTCATCTGCTCGTTCTGCCAGTTCGTCCCGACTTTCGCCCTCCGGGAACCTTTGGTGTCGTTTGTGGAGCACCGGATATTCGCCGTTGGCCCAGTACTCTTCTACGGTTTTCCCGAGTTCCATACGCAAAACCCAAGCCTTTCCCTCTGCAATGCCGAAGTGCTGCTCCCGAAGGAGGGGAGATTCGTTGATTGCCAGAGGTTTGGGCTGAGCGTCACGTAGCGCCTCGGCTGTCGCAAAGGCACGCTTTAGAGGGGAGGCGTAGATCGCGGTTAGATGCGTATTAGAAAAGGCCTGGCCCATCGCTCGGGCTTGCTGAGATTGAATTGCTTTGAGAGAGGACTCGGGAAATAAGGTGAGCACATACATTCATCCCTATGGCCACTTATCGTTAGTCCTTGCTGCAGGGGTTAGAAGTTGATAAACACAAACCGTGGTTGCTGAGTGGGGCGTCCTTCCATCCCGCCCAAACAGATTTCTAGGAAGATCATCATAACAATACACCATACTTAGTGACACGGCTCACTAAGTTGTCTGTGGACTCCCCGTGTCTGATCTGTGGTTTCTTCATTAGCAAGAGAATCTGTTGCTGATGATTGGGGAGCTCACAAAAGTCACAGTGATCTTCGTTTCGTTCGTCATTCTCCCCGCTGTTTACAAGGTATCTACTCAGCTGCAACACGAGGATATGTCGTTGCATGCTTGGGCTTTGGCTGCAGCGAGGCAGATTACTAAGCGTGGTAACGGGTACGGAACCTTGTCCCACCGGAGGATTGATGAAAAATTGCTTGTTATCTTATCTCCGCAATTGTCTTCAGTCCAGCAATAGTTGCGCGGCTATTGCTGCGACTGATCGATCGAATGGCACGAAAGGCATTCCTGGTTGACGCAGTAAGTACGCTTTCGTTTCCAAGCTACGACTCATGTTCATTGTACTCATCTAGATCTTGTTCGACTTGGATGGGTGATCATATCAGTGTCTGATCCCCCTTTTCGATGGCACTCATCTAGAATCGAATCAGAACTCTCATCGATTCCACCCCTGGTGTTTTCAAGGCCTGGGCAACATTCGCCAAGGACTATGATCTCAACGCCGAAGAAGTAGCTCATGCTACACATGGCAGACGCTTATATGACACTCTCAAAGAATTCTGCAAGATTCAAGATGAAACCATCTTAAAGGTGCGCATCCCAGTAGCTCTCCACTGCGGTCTACTGGCACTCAACTCCGTCCACAGGCAGAAATAGTCCGATTTGAACAAGAAGTAATAGATGGGGGCCCTGTCGTCCTACCTGGTGCCCTCGACCTGCTGGGAAAGGTGGGCATCTCATTCGGCCAGCTGAGGCTGCACCACAAACTGCCATGCTATCTTTTATCCAGCTTGCGCTCGAGATGGGACACCGATGGACGATTGTCACCTCGTGTATGTCCAGTCGTGCCCGGTACGAGCCCGCTTAAAATCTCTTCTACCAGCGTCCAGAGTGTATGCCCCAGCTGCTATCTCAAAGTGTGATATCCCAGTCCCACAAGTAGGTTATATCACCTCCGATGATGTCCACCAGGGAAAGCCCCATCCGGCTCCATATCTCGCCGGCGCAGCCAAGTGCGGTATCGATCCGAAACTGAAGAAATGTATGCGTTTTCTCCCGCACGCACCGAGAATTCCAAACTGAGTAATCGGTTGATGTAGGTCTCGTCGTCGAGGATGCACCCTCTGGTCTGTTCTCTGGCCATGCCGCCCACGCAACCACACTCGCTGTTTGTACGTCTCATCCGCGCGAGTCCATTCAGAAGTCTGGAGCAAACCCAGACTATATCGTGAAGGATCTCACTCGGTGAGTAGCTACCTGTTTCCAACACTCAGACATGTCTGATTTGTGACCTCAGGGTATCAGTGCAATGGTTAGCCGACTTGGGGATGATCGAGGTATCGGTAGACGAATCACAAGAGTAGACCCGCGGTGATGACTGGGGTCACATCGTTTGTTTTGTAGAGAATCTGAGATCAGGGATGCATACCCTAGATGTTACAAATATATATCAAAGCTGTCAGACTCGGCAGAACAGTTGGAGGCAGCCTTTTTTCAAGCTTCCTCATGAATTTCTGAACAGAACTTCGTCCGTTGCTCAGCACCACCCAACTTCCAAAGATATCGTATCCAATTTCTTGAGATATAGATCCATCGTTTATATAACCTGTCCGTGGAATTTATATACAATAAGTATACTCTCCTTATGGCTCAATGTTGGCACTTAAGCTTCTCCTGCCGCCATCGCATACAACGCATCCCTATCCCCGCTTTCATCCACAAGCGCGCGCAGCATCCCTTCCTCATTCTTCAAGAGCTCTGCGGGGCTGCCGAACTCAACCTACGCCAGTCAGAATTTGCTATGAGCATCGACATTTGAACGGAAAAACTTACCAGCTTCCCAGCATCCAGAACCATCTTGAAAAACTGATCAGCGCGAAGCACATTACAAGGCCCTTGCACGATCACTTACGATCTTGTCTGCATCAATGATGGTTTGCAGACGATGGGCAACAATGATTTGGGTAACGTCCCGGAGTTCATGTCGAAGGGAGGACTGGATGGCGGTGTCGGTCTTGTAATCTGAGATTTGGTCAGCGACCAAATCCACGCTACAGCATACGAATTATATCAATTTACCTATGGCAGACGTCGCTAGTTTCGCATAGTCAGCGAGATAAGATCCGAAAGAAGCTGGCTACTCTCACCTTCATCCAAGATCAACAACTTGCTGCCGCGCACCATCGCCCTAGCAAGAGCTAGAATCTGTCGTTGACCTACCGACAGGTTCCCGCCGCCACTGGAAATTGCGCTTTCTAGAGTCAGTTTGCTCTCGTCCGACTCGTCCTGCACTGCGAACAACCCGGCAGAGCGCAACGCATCATTGAGAACTGCATCATCGTGTTGGTCGAATGGATCGAGATTTTGGCGAAGGGTACCAGTGAGCAGTTCGGGCTATTATCCATCATGTCAGAATTGAATTTTCTACCCGCCAATAGTATCAGACGAGAGACGTACAATCTGAGGAATGATGGTCACATTCGAACGAAGGGCCTCCAAGTTGATAGAGCTGGTGGGAATGCCGTCATAGTAAACATTTCCGTCCGTGAAGATGCAGCGAAGCAGTGAAAGCGTCAGCGAACTCTGCCCTACAGTTAGCGATACGGCGGTTTTTGAACGACCCGACTCCTACCTTGCCACTCCCAGTACGCCCCACTTGAAACCCAGTGAAGTTTCAGCATCAGGTAAAACTATGCGTGGGTGGTACACACCGATACCAACGCGCTGGCCAGAGGCAATATGGAAGTTTAGATCGTGTAACACTTTCGGACCGTCCTGTGTAGCTCGCGGTCAGCCGTAGAATGTGAAACAAACTGGCTTGCGGTGTACCAAGGAATAACGAGCAGATAGATTCTCCACTCTCAAGTCACCACTTGCAGGCCAGTATGCTGGTGGTTGACCGCCCTCTGTGGACTTCGGTTCCTGCTCTATCTTGATATAGCTATCGACTCGCTCGAGACTAGAATCCCCGTATATGGACACGATTCTCAAGAAGAAGAAGCAAAACATACCTGTTGCCTGGTGAAAAAAGTAGTGGAGTACGTGTCTCAAATAGTAGATCTACGCGACTCACCATGGACTTCCACCTCGTTCAAGAACCGAACCCACCATAGAATCATGGAGCTGAAGCCAACTGCGCAAACATTGTTCAGTAGGACAGAAATCCCGCCCCAAACCTACGTACCGGCCATGTTTAAGGAGAAACCAATGTTCGATGCTTTCGGAATGTTACCGCCGTAAATAAGATATGCGGCAAGACATGCAGTGAATAAGGCGCTGATGACGTCGAGACGTACAGAAACCCAACTTCCGCCCAGGGTTAGCACGCAACAAATTGGGTGACACATGCAGTAGAACACACCGATTCAAGTTGTAGAACATGCGCGCGGATTTTGTGTAGCGGTCGATCCGTGTCAACGATTCCCCTTTGAAAGCTTCTTCCGCACCGTAAGCCCTGATGGAAGCTAACGAGGGCTCTGTGAGGACATATGTCTGACAGTGATGCACAGAACTTACTTAACCCCGCAATGGCTGCGCCGAAATGTCCCAGAACCGGTGCCTTTGCGTTGCTCATCTCTCGCTTCACCGATAATTGGGCTTTCATATACATCCTGCCTATAAATCCACCCACCACCCCGACGACGAGGCCGGGTAGCAGGAATGCGGGCGTCATCACAACGACAGCTCCAAGCTTTATAATCATTGTCAGAGTGAGCTCTACCACAAACCCGACTCCCTGGGCCAGAGGTCCATCGACTACAAAAACAGTGAGACAAACGCTATAACCATAAAGAAAGGTTCGTACTGGCTCGGATATCTTGGGTGCACCGCGTAATTACTCGTGAAGTAGGCGTTGTATCAAGCCACCTGGATACAGTCAGTCGTGAACGGACGGAATATATAATTAGTTGTGCACCTCAAAGTTGTCCCTAAGACAGACTCGACGAGTTGCTTGTGGATGGTCCTTGATGCTCTCATTGTGCCATAGAAATAGAGCGCGTATCCTACAGAATACGCCAGGCAGGCAACTACAAGGAGCAGCGCATATACCGTTAGGTAGCTTGAGAAAACTGTTATTGGCTTCAAGTCTGAATGCGGAGACGTATGCTCACTAGGGAACTTTGACTTCCGACGGCGGGTGGATTTCGTATTGAGAAGCCCAGTAACCGAGGAACCATGTTTGTATGGTATTGATTAGGTCAGTTAAACCCATGAGAGCGAGGAAGACGATCCAGAATATCAGTGAATAGTGACCTCCCAGACCAACGAGGTATAACTTGACTAAAAAGGCAGGTGGCACATTAGCTATAGTCCCAGAAAGCTTTGGGAACGACCCACACGCAGCCCAGCTAACATGACCTTCTAGTATTTCTTCCGCGACCACGAGTTTTCCGTCTCCCTTGGTCTCGGTCTTGATTTCGGGCTCATTGTCGATGACCTCTGCTTCATCCTCAATGGCTTCCTGTTCTTTTGCCACTTCCGCAGCTAGTCGGTCGTCCTTTGCGATGGCGTCGGAGATGGAGCCTTGACTGAGAACACGGCCGTTGGAACCAAGAGAAACTACAAAATGAGCTACCGAGCTGGCCATCGCAACGTTGTGCGTCTTGCTTATTTGTCAGCGTAATGGAAGGTTGGGTTCAGCTTGGACATACCACCAGCAGTACGGTACGACCCTGCACAAGATCACCAGCCAGACATTTATCAACAATCCATTTTGAAGTATGCACGTCGAGCGCCGCCAGAACCTGACGGAATGCGGTCAGCAACATGCAGACCCTGTTATTCGGGCGATGCTCACGTCGTCCAGCAAGAGAATTTGCGCGGGAGAATAGATTGCCCGCGCAAGAGTGATTCTTGCCTGTCCCAAGCTCAGCCTGCGACCGAAGGATAAGCAAGTCTTTCCTTACCTTTTGACCGCCGCTTGGGGATGGAGATCATCAGTACAACGTGGCAGTTTATGCCGCAATCCACTCACCTAAGAGTCAGACCTTTCTCCCCGACTTCTGTTTGATCGCCAGCTTCGAACAGGGTCAGATCGCGCTCAAGCGCACATTGATGCAACACTATCCTGAGATGTCAGCGTGAGTTACTAGCCAGGAGCAGAGCATGTCACCTTTCTTGTACCGGATCTCGTCGTAAGGTGTTCCGAAAAGAATGTTATCCTAAAATTATGATTTATAGCAAATAAACCATGGTAAAGTCTCGAGTTTCCGTACCCGAATAGTCTCATTTTGAACCCACGATTCTTGCGCTGCATAGGCGACTCCTCCATCGCGAGGAAGCCCAAACCAAGACGTTGGATCTGAAGGAATAAAATGCATCTCGCCTGCAGCCAGTCCGCGCAATGAGACGACGCCCACGGAGTGCAATGTGATGACTTACCCAATAGCGCCATCAACATCGAGGTCTTTCCTGAACCCGTCGGTCCGACAATGAGGTTGATATGTCCACGCTCAAAGACGAGCTCGTCTTCAACACGCAGATTGAACTTCCGTTTTGAGGGGGTCAAGGTCCCGCTGTTGTCATTTGACCAAGCAAAAACTGCATTACGGAAGCCAATGGTGTTGGAGTCATTCTCGTCTTGCTCAAACAGCTGGATGCCCTGTTCGTCAGAGTCGGTGTACTGGTCCAATAACTCGGTGTCGACTAAGAAGCCGTTTACGCGGTCGAGAGATACTTTGGCTGGAAACATTCATTCAGAAATTGATTGATCCGAGTAGGCGCAGAAACTCCTTTACCCTGCACCATTTTTGGAACCATGTAAAACACGGTATGAAGTTGATCACGCAGGATGTCAAAGACTGGAACCGCGCGACGTTAGCAGGGAAATGACGAAGTTAATCATTGACGTACTGGACATGGATGAAAATACTTTGGAAGCTGCAAGGGGGTGATGAATGATCGTAGACAACAGAAGATTGTCTGCCCATACCACTGAGGTTCTGCCCCATGACTAGGGTCTACGAGAAGGAAATGAGTACGTGACAGCCAGAGGGAAGCTTAGCGACACTGCGAACGCACGTAGGTGGTATAGGTGGAAAGCATTGTGACAAGAGGGATCACAAAGCTGCGTCTGTGTTAGTCACTGTTGACTATGTGACAACGTCAAACTTACTTCAAATTGTTGTTGATAAGTTCGAGGATTTTCTGCTTCCAAGTCCAGATGAGCTCTTCTTCACGCTTCTCTGTGATCTTTTTGTCCATCTTGTGTTCCCATCCGAAAAGCTTGATCATGCGGAGAACATTCATGGCTGTTGCGTGTAAGTGACTAATGGCCGAGGCAGGATCGGAATTCTCACTTTCTGTAACCGTTTGTACTCTTGCATCAGTCTACAATGTGTTTTTCGAGGTAAGCTTCCGTTTGACTCCCATCGCAGGGACGCACCTTGTTCATTTTCGTGACCTGAACAGTTTGTATCTTCTGTGCTACGTAGCCGGGGAGAGGAAACAGTAGAATCATGACAGCCAAGCCAACCAGTGCACTCCACCCCAGAATATTGTAAAGGAACCAGATACATAAGCCAACCTGCAAGGGGATATATAGACCTGAAAAGTGGGTCATCAGTCCGCTCTCGCAAACTGGGTCGTACTACTCACCGACAAGCAGTAAATCTCGGCCATCAGTGATATTGTTCAGATCTGTGGTAACGAGATTGTTGATTTTGCCGACCAGGTTGTCCGCGCTGGACTTCGGCATCCGCGTGTCATTAGTTTCTTTTGCGTCTTTTGCCTTTTGCTTCCCTTTCCTCGATGAAGACGTCACGCTCGCAGAGCTAGGTTGAAGAGTCTCTTCTTCGCTACCGCTCGTGCCCACCTCATCGTCGGGGGTGCTTGACTCAGCGATGGATGCGGTATCGGGGGTAGATGCAGCAGTAGACTCGCCGCTCTTGCTATCATCTGGAAGTTCGGCTTTCATTCGGATACGCAGCGAGTGATTGAAGACGAGCTGCGTAATAATCCCTTCGGTCCGCACCAGTGTACGCGTCTAGGTACACAGATTAGGAAGTAGCCCTATCCCAAGCATTTTGACATACTTACGGCGATGAAGATATACCATTGGAAAGCGAGGGAACCTGCCATGGGCCCAAAGAATAGCCACGTAATCCAAACCCACGGGCGAACGACAGCGCCTTCGCCACCAGTCTCCAAGTACCTATACAAGATATAAACGGTAAGGGATAAAATAGTAAGCCAATCACTCACTGTAGGAGAAAGTTGATACCGAGAGGGCTGGCAAGGTTCACGAATGCGACAATACAAACCATCAACGCCAGTATGGTGTACTCCATCCCTATCAGTGTGTCAATATCGCACTATGATCTCAAGAGCTCCACACTCACTGTACACTCTCATTAAGCCGAAGAATATGTGACGCCTTTTACCACCAGAGAAGGGGTCAAGATGCTTTCGTGACGTTGGTAAACTTTCGCGCGATGATCCCAAAAGGCTGGACTTACTGGGAAAGCTTTCTTGATCAAATTCCTAGAACGATCGTCATCAGACATAGGTGGCAGTTGTTCGTGTGACAAGTGAGGCATTTTATAGGCCAAATAGACGATTGGGTCCTCCCATATGAACAGTAGCATCGACAGCCACGACGCTGTTTGTTCGGGATGAGGTGTGTCTGCGGGATCCTTGAGGAAAACGTCAGATGATTTCACTAGGACAGATGGAAACCTACAGCAGGGTCACACGGAATATACTGCCGCGGGCTGACCATCGGAAACACGACACTAATCAAGGCTAAGACGGAAACTTTGGCCCATAACAGATAGCCCTCATGAAGGTCCTTCGGATCCTTCGTGAAGGTTACCAGAGGAAACAGATCACGGTAGGCATAGACTGCGAAAATTGCTAGCAGTAAAGTGGTCAGGTGAGTTGACACAAGTTTGCTCCAACGAGGCCGAGTAGTAACCGAGACGAGCCCCAGCAAGGACGCATAGACCTGAACAACTATAAGATGGACGACTACGTGAGGATGTAGCACCTACGTACCGACGCCATACAAAGAGCGAATTGATGCCACTCGGCACGAGAGAAGAGGGGTTGATCGTCTGATGCACGATGTTTGGGGCGCTTACCACCCCAGTGCTTACCCAAGACTCCCAATGTATGCTCTTCTCGCTCTTCCAGTATAAAAGTCGCCAACGAAAGGCCCAGCAGTGCTAAGCAGCCAACGAACCGAGCAACCTTGTAGCCGTATATGATAGGCCCACCATGTTGCGAGACGAAAGCCTTCGCATCAGAGAAGAAGCCTCCAGCGTAAAGATTGGCTCCTGTTTCGGGGGGAGTTGCTGGTTGGAGATCTTCTGAGCGACGAACGACACGAGCCCAGGTGTTTTGAACTGGAGAAGAGAGTAGGATAAGGTGAAGAATTAGCAAAACTGCTGACGCGCCGGCAAAATATGCGGGGATCATCAACGAGCTGAGCCATACCCTGCAGTATCGCCGTCAGCCGTGCCGCCAATCATGAGAACAACCTACTAGTACTTACGCGTCTTTGGGTAGTATCTTTGGCAGAGTTCCAAAGTGTGCTCCAAGCACTGTTTGAGCGGACCAATGGTCACCGAGCTGACCAAGGCCATACATATCTCTTTGACCTGCAACAGTTGTTCAACAGGATATCTGAGAATGCTGAGGATGTTGGACGTAGGATTCTAGGAACCGGTAGGAACTCGAACCCAATCTCTGGTCGAGGGACCGGAACCGGACTCCGGTGACTCGGTGTGTTACTACTTACGGTCAGTGAGCGGATTACTAAGCGTGATACCGGCTATGGAACCTTCACCGTTCTTCTGGCTTGTCCCACCACAGCAATAGTCTGAGTGCGCGGTGCTTGCGTGTACTGCAAGGCCGCGCGTCCACCATCCACCATTTATATTATACCGACTCGTCTTTGTTCTTCGTTCCAATCTCTTTCTTACACCATCATTATGTCTGACTCGGCCCCAGAACGCGACGCTCAGCTGTTGGCAATCGGCCACCAGTGTTCAGAGCAGTCATGCCTTCTCGTCGATTTCCTGCCATTCAAGTGCCAACACTGCTCGCAGAGATTCTGTGGAGAGCACTTCACCGTAGCCGCTCATAAATGTCCGAGCTACGATGAGAGCAAGCACAACCGGGTTGCACCAAGCTGTAGGTTTTTCCTACCGGTCGTGTGCGAAGCGCCTAACAAGCTCACTGGATATTTAGGTCCTCTTTGCAATAGCCCTGTGGCCATTCCTCCTGGACAAGATCCTAACATTCGAATGGAGCGTCACATCAGCACGGAGTGCTCTGTCATGACTGGCAAATCCGGCAAGACCAGATCTGCGCCGGTCTGTGCTCGAGGGAAGTGTGGCAAGGTCCTGTTTGCACCGATAGGCTGCGATGTACGTGCCATGGGTTTCGTGTCGTCATTCAATGCGCTGACCATTGAACTGCAGAAATGCAAGCAACAGTTCTGCCCACAGCATCGCTTCCCGAAGGACCATAGCTGCCCTTCATTATCCACTCCAGCTACCTCGAGCTCCGGCGCTTCCAGAGCGCCACCATCCTCCCTCCTCGCTCGATCTATGCCCAAATTCTCTGTGAAGTCATCTGGTCCTTCTACTGGGCCGGCGAAGAAAGCTTCGGGCTCGACCGCTGCTCCTGCTCCATCACGCGCGGCCCAAACTCCGAACTCATCTCAGCTCAATGGTATTAACATATTCTCCAAGACTGACCGGTGAGTCTAGTTATGCCTTTCGTCGCTCAGTAACCACTCATGACGCACCAGCTCTTCTTTTGTATCCAATACCGCATCTACTCATGTATCGACCACCGTACCACGCGACGAAACGACCAACCCCACGACTACTACGTCTACCAACTCTAATACATCTAATAATTCAACTGTAACCAAATCTATACTGGACCCGTTGTCATTCGTACCTCCTGCGATCTTTGCGACCGCTTAATATTGCCAGTCGAGCGAAGGCGGAGAGAGAGAGTCGGAGGAAGGCGATGATGGAGCGAGCGAAGAAAGGCGTAAGTCGTCCAGCTCTTTGGACTTGGGCGTCCCTGCTGATCGTGGTGACTTCAGCTTTTGACGGAGGAAGAGAAACTGATTTTAGCCGCTGAAGAGGCAGAGCATGCGCAGGCTGGTACAAAGGAGAAGGAATGCATTATCATGTAATCACCTCGTTTTAGGGATATCATTGGTTTATTTGGCGCCTTGATATTGTGTTGCTGTCTTTGAGCCGAAACGGGCGGCCATGCACGATGATCAGAACATGATTTTTATCCAAACCCAATGTCCGTTATACATGCAGCGTCCGATTGAGAAAATTGTCCAGAAATATAGTCCATACTATAGCTAGCTCCCACAAACAACTCCATCATCGAGGCCACTGTCAAGGGCCAACGACAAAAGAACAGGATGACAGGAGAAGCTAGAAAGAAAATGCGGGAAAGTCCAGTGTCCACAATACAAGATGTCCGATGGAAAAAATCTAGTCCATGTCTTCTCGAAACCACTCTGTGCTCGAAGTCGCTCTCAAGGACCACCGACGACAGAATGGCAGGAAAAGCCAGAGGGGAAGAAAAAACATGAGGGTAGCGACACCAGTGTCCAGGTATATGATGTCCGATGAAAAAGGTCTAGTCCATGCCTTCTCGAAAACCACTCTGCGGTCGAGGTCACTCTCAAGGACCACCGACACAGAATGGGAGGAGAAGCCAGAGGGGAAGAAGAAGAAAATGAAGACAGCGGCACCAGTGTCCATAATATGTGATGTCCGAGGGAGAAAATTGTCCAGGAGCATAGTCCACACTTTCCTAAAACTCCGAGGTCGGGGCCGCTCTGAAGGGCCACCGACAACAGAGTCGCAGGAGAGGGCGGAGAAAAGAAAAAAAGAAAAACACTGCGGAATCTAGACGGTCTGTGAAAGGAAACATACGCATGCTAGGAGAGGAGGAAAACGCGGATGCCTCCGGTGCCACACGAGGGGCAATCGAGAGGTTCAAACACTACCAGCGACATGATCAGCGGAGGTTCGATGGCGTGCTTGGCGGTGGCGCCTTGTAGCCCGGATGGGGGAGACATAGATGCTTTCGCCTCGGAGTTTGGAGAAGAACCCTATGCGTCAGGTTAGAATTGCCAGGACGCAGAGATGTCAGAGCACGTACGCTTCGTAGCAAGGATGCTACTCATAGAGAGGTCGATGATCAAAGGGGGATCCGACCTCCGAGCATGGCGCACCGTGGGAAGGTTCTCAGGGCGGGACAGGACTGGCACAGCGACAGGGGCTACTGAGGACGACGACGACGGAGGCAACTCAACATTCGCTGGGGTTTAAGTGTGAGTAATGCAGCGCAGAAATGGAGAAAACAGCATCGTACTGGTCAACCTCCTAGTCGACGCCTTCCCCAGGGAGACCTGGACAGTAGACACCTTGACTGGCACAGACGCTATACCAACACTGGCCTTCCCATCTGTTGGGGGACCTTCAAAATGGGAACTGGGAGCGAGACAAAGAGATGATTTACCTTTGGGCGCCTTCGAGAACTGATTGCGCAAGGAAGGGAGCAGAGACTGACGAGGTTTCTTGGCCTGTACCGCGATATTCGTAGGCTTGGTGGCCAAAGCGGACCTCGTTAAAATCTCCTCGGATCCTTTTGCCCCACTTTCCCGAGTGCAGGAGGCAGCTATGAAACCAGTTCAGTTTCGAATCAAGCTTGTAGTGGGGAGACGGCTGACATGGAACTGAAATGGCCGAGACTGTAGGAGCAAGCGTTTTGCCCGTCAAAGAGGTTGGCAGAGGTTGGTTCTCTTTGCTGTTGTCTTTTCGAGGCGGCTTGGCCTCCATATTCCTGGGAGTGGCACAGGCTGGAACAGGATTAGATTCCGAAGGGTAGCTGGGAGCAGATTAATCAAGAACACACCAGGCATTACCCCCCTCTCGACGAGGCGGCGAGCTACCTCCGGGTGAATCTTCAGACGCTGAGAATCCTTCGCACCCTGTCCAGCAGCCTCGAGCGACGCACGCGCTGCCGTCTCCGATGCGAGTGACAGCTTGAGCGCAGACACTTCCGTCTCGCAAGCATAAATCTTCTTAGTCATTTCCAGGCGCAAGCTCTCGAAGGCCGTCTGCTGGCGCTGGCGCTCCGCGGAGATATCGATGAGCTCGGCGAGGAGATTACCCCTGAAGACTTCATACTCCTTCTCGTTACTTTTGACCCGAGCGGCAAGCGTCTTGGCCTTTGCGCGGTCATCTGAGGCTTGCGAGTACAAGTCCGCGATGAGAATCTGCTGTCCGGCAACCATCGCAGCGAGAGAGGCGACCTGGGCGCTGAATGCTGCATCCCCGAAGCAGGGTCCCGATGAAACAACGCTATCCGCTGGAGGACAGACATCGCTGGTGCATTTGCCTGCGATCACAGGGGACCCAGGGCGCGTCCCAGTGGAGATGATCGCGGCCACAGCCTGGTTCTGTAGATCTTGTGACATGGCTTAGAATGAACAAAGGAGGTGACGCAGGTGAAGACGTTTGGTTGGGTGATGGTAGAGGGAGAGAAAGACCTAAGGCTCTGAGTCGGCAGGGCGCCGTCCTATATATTTTGGACATTATGAACTGGCCCACTGGCCCGCGACAGCAGGACTGGGTTTGGTCTTATGGTCATGACGCACGGTCGGGTGGTAATGTCGTCAACGAAAATCACATTTCTCGGCCGCTCTTTATAAAGCAGTTCCCGCGATGATGTTTGATCCAGGCGAGTGTTTGGGGCGCGCAAGTTTTGACGGCCACCGCTCATTGCGAGGGGCGTATTGACAGAGCGACACCGACCACAGAGCTGGGCAGAAACAATCCTTTAAGCAGTGATGGGTTATGACTCCTGCGTGACGGCTGAACGTGGTGCTATGCCTATTCCGCGCACATTGCTAAAGGAACTGTCACGAATGATTCTGCACTTACGAATATATATCCCACCACTATCTCGAACTGATCGTGTAAATCGGTCCAGCATTCGAAGGACCCTCCGTCAATCACGGCACCGAGTGATGGAATCAGCGCAGCACTCCACGATTAGACAACACCCTATCGATCATGGTTAGTCTTGGTAAGGACAGCATATGTACAGCCATCGAAAGATGATGGGGGCACTGACCTCAGATGTAAAAGCGTTCTCAGGATACGCCCTTAAATTTGGAGCCGCCCGAGGTATTGGGGAACCCCTTCTTCCGTACAATCATGCGGTTCATACTCTCCAGCGAACACGTTCGCAACACCATCATCACTAATGAACAAGGCCAAGTTGTCTATAAGACAGACACGCCTTTCGAATTAGGGTCACGGACAACAACAGTGTTGAAAATCAGACCAAACTATGACGTTTCCGATATGCACGACCAGTTCGCAGCGCTGGGAGTCATTGAATGGCATACTTTCGCTTCATCTGTTTTCCGCTTTGGCGGGGAAGAACTGAAGACCGATGAGTTCATACCAAGTAGCGGTATTCGGAGACGGTTGGTCCTTTAGCTTTAGTCGTCAACGAGAGGCGATTTGTTCCACAGCTCACCTGGATGCTAGGACACGCACCTTCACAGGTCCAGATGGCTGTTCGTATAAGTGGAAGCTCGATTTTAAAGTCGTTGTGGTAGGTCCACCATTGAACAAGCACGTCACCCAACTTGAAAGCTCTTACTAAGAATCATTTCGTAGTTGTATCTGAATGATGATTCTGAGACCGAAGTGGCCAGATACCATAGACGCAGTCTTGGTATTTTAGGGCCGAAGCACGATCCTTACCTTGAAGTATTCAGCCAGGGAGAACACATACTGGATCTACTCATCCTCACTTTCATCTATGTCGAAAAACTTCGCATGGACAAAGAAAGGGCAGACAAAAATTCCTAGACTCTCCTCGAATACCCATCGATACCTCCGCTTTCCTATGCTAGTAGGTATTTACCGACCTCGCTGTACTACCCTTGCTTTTATCAGTGGTATTTTTTTTTTTCGCTAATCGATGCCTGTGGTCATTTTTAGCGTACATCTACTAGTACAAGCTGACGAACGTGAACTCGGATGGCCGACGCTTGAATGGCAGAGTCGCCGTGACCGTTGCTGCATGCGGCGGGAAAAAACGAGAACGTCCAGGAATTGGACAATCCGTGAAAAAGTCCGTGATCGAGTCTGTGATCGAGTATGTGTGGCTATGCTCGGCGCGACGGCTGACTGAGCGGAGACAAACCATGCCGGTGGCTGACAAACGGCTGGTGGCCGACTGTCAGACATTGCTTGCGACGAGTCACCGTGCACTGGACACCACTAGTAACAGTATGGACCTAGCGACACTCTTGGCGGCCGTGCAAGCTCACGACGACCTCCAGCAGCTCTCACGGTCTCTCTCTTTCGCGATCAACCATCACTCAATGCTCTGAATCTCACAGCGCCGACGCGTCTCTGCGGTTCTCGTTGACATATGAGCCGGTTGGTGGCGGGGACGCGGTCAAGTGATATGCAGTGATGTAAAGTAGATAATACATAACAATACATAAACTCCCCTCTGCATCGAAGTGAGAGAACTCACGGGATCGCATAATAGAGGAGTGGTGGAGGAGGGAGAGATGGGTATGAGGAAGGGGGGGCTCGTGGGGACGTCAATGACGCTCGACGTTGTCAATGGCGGCGAGGGAGATGGTGGTGGTGGCCAGGGGTTGATTCCGTTTCTGGAACTTGCTGGGCCGAGCGGACTTCAAAGGCAGCCGCGTCGGCAAAGTGGCACCGGGGATTTCCGACACACAAATCTGCGGACTCTGTGACGGACAAAACCGCAGAATGGCCGGTGATGTGTTACCTGTTCCAACTCGGAGCTTTTAAAATTGACCCTACATTACGAAACTCTAGGTACCAGCACGGTGTGGTAAGGATCTCGTACCGAGACCCCAGATACTTCCGCACAAAGCCGTACCACCGTTTTAATTTCTAATTTTTATTCA
>MU266466.1:0-73241 GCA_021014945.1 Leucogyrophana mollusca | reverse complement strand
CGAAACCACTCGACGAAATACCCGTTATGTCTTTCTCTGACCTTCACGAAACCTCCGAAAGATATGTCTCAAGCCTCCTCGTAAACATCCGTGGACCCTCTCTGGACTATGTCGATACGGACCCTCTCTGGACTATGGGAGACCCGGGCTACGTCGATACAGAGGCCCAGAGGAGGCCGGGATGACTGATCTCAAAGATCTATTCCCGCCGACAAGAAAACCCTATCATTTAGGTCGTGGGAACCTCCCCAAAGTGCTGCCAAGGGTGCCAACTCCCGCGTGACTCGAATTGTCACGCGACGCGTGCAGTGACACCCCGCGTGTCTGAGGCCCCCTCCGCGCTTTTCATCTTCTCCTTCACAATCTCGCAACTCGCAACTAGCACGCCCTACAGTACCCCGCTCACACCCTCGGAGTGGCGAACTTCTGTGTGAGCAATTTGGTGGCTTTTTTTTTTAGGTCGACGTCTGTGTGCAGGGTGGGTGGATCACCGTGGATGTTGATGGCGAGGGTGATAGTCGGACGAATCAGCGTGAGTTTGCAGCGAGAAAACAGGACACGTAGTAGAAGAGACACGAGACTAGCACGGGACACAGCAAGGAGAAAACGGGACGCGGAGAAGAGAAGAGACGTACCGAACGCCTCGAGTCCAAGGATAGCCGTGACGTGTTTGCGCTTGTTCCGCTCGATACGCTAGATGAGGACCCGGGGGGCCCGCCGCCGCCGTGTGGACGATCGGCACGCGGATAGAAGTGGAATGATGAAAGACACACCTTCTGCGCAGTCTCTGCCTTTGCTTCCCATTCGCACTGAGCCCTCTCGCTTCTGCGCGGCGCCATTCGTCTTGCATTGGCGCGCTATCCGTCTCGCGCTGGTTCTCCGCCCTCCCGCTATCCTCCTTTCTTTATTGGGACCCGCATGATCGGATGCGAAGAGCGCCACTACTTTGAGATAAGCCACAAATATTACGACGAGAACTGCGCTTGTGAATCGTGCAAGGACATCACAAAGATACCGGCCGGACAGCTGCACTCGTGGATCCTGGCAGCGACCTGCAACGTCAATCTCAGGTTCTATCGTAATGCCAAATGCAAGAATGAACTCAGTAAGCGGCGCTTGCGTTCGTTCGTTCTTTACTGACACAGGACGTTTGCTTTTCATTAGAGCCGACGTATAATACCGGAGTCGGTCACGCAGAGGATAACGTGCATGGCGATATACACAACGCCCGCTCTTTTCAGGCTTGCCGGATGTATCAGGAGATTGGGTGGATAACATACGTACATGACTCCACAGCGGGCAAGGGGTACCAGTGAGTACGTGTCTTCAGCGGCGGAGAAGGCGAAGGAATGCTGTGAACACAATTACTACATCATATTAAGATGTGTCCCTCTCGATTTGTTGGGCAGCGTGAACACGCCGCACAAATTCAAGCATTCCCAAGGGGAGTGTTCATGATCATACCACTTCATTCACATCGCCACATTTTTTCTTCCCCGAAGGCTTTCTCCACGATATGATACTGCAAGTCAGATGATTTTAATTTACAAAGGACATCACCGGTGTGGTAGTACTCAATGTGGCCCTCCTTAAATCTGTACATACACTGCTATGGCCAAGATTTCCCGGGCGCCTGATGTTTCTCGAGCTCTCTTTGCTGTGCGCATCTCGCTGCTTTTACGATGGCTGCATTCGCCACGGCCTAGGTCGCATACCTAGCGGCATCTGCTGCTTGTTCAGCGACCCGTTGTGCCTGCCTTTCCCGCGCGGCCCCCTCCTTCGCGTCGTAGCGCCTTTCCGCTGCCGCCTCTGCCGCTGCCGCCTGAGCAGCTGTCGTTTGATCAGCATAGGCTCTTCGAGCGTCCTGGATTTTCCAGACGGTAGGGTCGGGATTAGATGACTCAGATTTAGAGGGGAGGCTACCCATTTTAGGGACCGAGTATGCGTGACGAGATGAAGAGATTTAAGATCGGCGAGCTGAAAGCGGAATAAAAGACGCTCGGACGTGCGACGTGGGTTAAATTTTGGCACCGTTCGAGGGACTGTACTAACCTGGCTGCAAGTATCAGCCTAGTTAGAGGGATCAGCCTCTAAACGCTCACTGTCTGAGATAATTCCGCGGCGCAGTCGAGAGTTTGCATCCACGGGTAGTGGGACTGGATGCCAATGACCGAAGATGCAGCCTATAAAACAGATACCTAGGACCGTCATTGAGGCCTTGAGGCCTGGGCAAGGGTTCCCCAAGGAGATAGTGAACACGCACAGGAGCTGATAGCTGTGGCAGTGGGCGCTTGCGAAGCCCAGGAATTCGATAAAGTTCGACAGATGCGAACTTGCAACGCGAACGTTGTTGGTTTTCCAGGGCGGACACGTGTGAGCGCCGGATCTGGTGTGCTTCAAGGCACTGTGCTGAATCCTCACATTGCAGTTTCCGTCAGCCCCTGAACATATACGGTAGAACCGTCGTACGGATTCCCTTTCCGTTCTAAGGGGGTTTAGTTGTTTGTTGGTGAACATGTCGGCGAAGGTTGATTTCGCTGCATGGGCGAACATAGCTCATAGTCGTCTGAGTGCGTCCGAGTCGGGGTCCAGCGTGGCACGTGAGGGTTGACCCCCCGAAATCGAAGAGTGAAGGTGCACATGACTGAACGGAAAGCGCTAGCAGGAATGTGGATGGCGACAGCAGGCAGGAAATGTGATGAGAATCCTGACCTGGAAGTCCATTCGCAGAGATCAGATTTGACGCTGTCCTCTAATCCAAGTTTCATCGATGTGCAATTTCGGCTCTTGCCTTCCCTACCCTCACCTTCTAGCCCTCTCTTCGCGACTCAGGAAGTATGTTGCTGAGTCTCGCCGCCCCACGCATATCTCCTCTTCTACATATCGTGCCCACACTGCCAGTTCGCGCCGAGCCGTGGCTCGTTCAAATGCCTGCTGGAGTTGCGTCGTTGGTCATCTGCGTGAAATTCATACCTCGGATGACATTGCGATTGTCTTCTGGAGATAAATGACCCTATGAGGAAACACGAGGGAAGAATCAAGCACACCGTTGTTTCTATTCCAAATGGGCCATGCATATGAGTGGTAAGGTATGCACCCCCGTAAGACGAGCTTGAGCCAAACTTGGTCTCATAAGAAGATTCCGGCCGTGGACGAGGGTATATTGGGTAGAGTTGCGGCCCTCTCCAATCAACGCCGGCCTGCGACAGCGAGAGCCTCGACATGGCGGATGTGCTCGAGTAGCTCCGCCTGTGCTCTCCGATTTTGCTCTTCTCCGTCCCTCCACATCCTCTCCGCCGCCTCAGCATTCCTCGCGGCGAACTCCCTAGCAGCCCTCTCCGCAGCCTCACGTTCGATCCGATCCCTTTCCCTCTGGGCCTCAATCTCTCTAGCTATCCGCTCCACGCCCCCCCTCGCCTCCCACATGTATTCCTCTGCCAAAGCGGTCCTCTCGGCGAACTCCCTAGCAGCCCTCTCCGCCGCCTCACGCTCGATCCTATCCCTTTCCCTCTGGGACCCGATCTCTCTAGCTATCCCCTCCACATCCGCCCTCGCCTCCCACATGCGTGCCTCTGCGTCTAATCGGGCTAGCCTGATTCTCTCAGCCTGCTCTCGAGCGGCTTGCACAAATCCCTCTGCTGCTTCGCAAGCAGCTTGTGCTCTCCTGCAATTATCTTCCATCTGTCGTGCCCAACGCTCGGCTTCTTCTCTGGCGGCTCGTTCGGCCTGCTCCTGCCGAATCCTGGCCTGTTCTGCTTGCTGTGCAGCTTGTGCCCCCTCCGTCTCGGCTTCAAGTTCTTGGTAGTTTGGCAGGGACAAACTTGAACCCATTGCGTGCGGCGGATAATTATCTGAGAAAAGCACCCTACTGCCAATGGAGCAAGTTGTAGTGTAGGCTTAACCAGATGGAAAGACGGCTTTCGACCGGAAGGCTTAGTTATATTAGAGCCACAGCTGCGGTGAGGTCGCGGCACTCACATTTTCAGACGTGAACAAACAGCATCCTCAAGGCTTCCACGAAGACGGCCTCATAGCATAGGAGGGGCTGGATTGAATGGTCTGGAAGTATGATATAGGCGCCTGTAAAGTACATGTGCATCAAAAGGAAGGGGGGGTGCGCACCACCGTCGTATAGACGCCCAGACTGGCGCTGGAAGGGCAAGGGTCCAATACTACGAAGTGAGAAGAAACAATACTTTCGTTAAGCGCTTGGGGCGTAAAAGGTTGTTAGAATCTCGTGTCACGGAAATACCACAATCATTAGTATGGTCCCCGGACGTGGTGGTGCTCCAAATTCAACAATCATTGGCATGCCATAGCAACTTAGTCAGCCCACGTCTATGTTTGGATTTGGAGCTTCGTACTCTCTTGGTCGTATCAACACCAGTAGTGTTGGTCCCCGAAGTCACACTGCGTCACGCTATGCCGGCGTTGCCGGTTCGCATTCCGCCTGAAAGTAGCCCAAGATAAGGATGCGGGGTGCGAAAATCATATCAGGGAGTACAGTGCCGCATCCGTCAATGTGGCGGATGTCACGCTCGGTGCTCGACGACGAGATCGTCGTCGATTCTCTTGGATATTAGCCTCGGAAAATTTGTCTTTAGGAAGAAATGTATATAATGTTCATAATCATGAATTTTAGCATGGCCTGGTTCACCCGTGCAATTACTGTCCCCAGTTAGTAGTCAAATGTAGCCCCTTGTCATATAGAACACGCTCTGGCAGCAGCAGTTATGGGATTTTCTTCAAACAAAATAGCTAGCCCCCAAGGATGCATCAAAGTAACCTTATGTACAAAATATCTAAGGCTAAGTCTGCGAATCGCGTTTGCCAGAGTCAAGGGACCAACACTGGGGACGGACCAACCCGTGGGACCATCTAGTATTTCCCTGATCGTATCTCATCGGTCACTCGCCTCACCTCGCGCCTGTTACATTGCGGAAGTGCGCAAGTCGCTCCGCATGTGCTCTCCGAATTTCTATGGCCTGCTTCAACCTCGCCACTTCCTCCTCAGCAGCTCTCTGCCTCTGGGCGAGCTCACTAGCAGCCCCTTCCGCCGCCTCACGCGCGATCCTATCCCTGTCTCTTTGGGCCTCGACCTCTCTAGCTATCCTCTCCGCCTCCAGCCTCGCCGCCCACATGCGTGCCTCTGCCTCTTGCTGAGCAACGCGAGCGGCTTGCACAAGCCCCTCTGTTTCTTCGAGCGCAGCCTGGGCTCTCCTACAGTCTTCCTCCATCTGTCGTGCCCATCGCTCGGCTTCTTCTCTGGCGGCTCGTTCGGCCTGCTCCTGCTGAATCCTGGCCTGTTCCGCTACTCGTTGCGCAGCTTGTGCTCTCTCCATCTCGACTTCAAGCTCTTGGTAGTTTAATGACAAAGTTGAACCCATTGCATGCGGCGGGTAAATTATTAAGAAAGGGACAATACCGTCAACGGAGCAAGTTGTAGCGTAAGCTCGATCAGATGGAAAGACGAGCAGATGGAAAGACGCTTTCAGCTGGAGGGCTTAGTTATATTAGAGTCACAGCTGGTCGTGACACTCACATCCTCAGGCGTGAACAAACAGCATCCTCAAGGCTTCCACGAGGACAGCCTCCTAGCATAGGAAGAGCTGGAATGGATGGTCTGGAAGTACGACATAAGCGCCTGTGGAACACATGCGCATCGAGATTGAAGGGGGGTGCGCACCACTCCGTATAGGCGCCCGAATTGACGCTGGAAGGGCAAGGGTCCGATACTACTAACTGAGAAGAAGGATCACATTCGATAAGCGCTTGGGCCGCGAAAGATCTGTGTAGAACCTCGTGTCACGGAAATACAACAGCCATCGATGACATGCCATAAGGACGGAGGCACCAAGATAGCCAACGAAGGGGTCGAAGTATAAATGACTTTGTGCGCTAAAGAACAAGCCGAAAGGCATGAGTTGGAAGATGGAGTCCTGTCGGAATGGGTGGGAATAGCAAGACTTGCATCGCGCAGATCTGCACCGCCGTTGGGACGCTTCTTATCCTTTCGGTCGAGCTCCTATCAATTTCGTTGTTCGTCCTTGGGTCTGACCCTGGCTCCTCTACGCCAATGGGCTTCGTGGTTCCTTGCGGTCTAATTCCATGCGTCACAAGAATCTCCTCCTGGGGACACACCTCTCGAGTCTCCGTGATTTTGTTTGCCGCACAGGGTCGCTATGATTCCAAAGCAACCATCAAGTTGGCATTGGCCTGTGTTCTCATTTTTCCTCTAAACCTGTTCAAACGACACTAGTAAGAAAATGAAACAACACAGATCAGAGCCTGAAAATTGAAAAGCCCACCATCAGTGTGACTTGTTGTCACGCGAAACGTGAGGTGACACCCCGCGTGTCTGTGTCACCCGCCAGCCGCGCCCTCCTCCGCGCTTTTCCTCCCCTTCTCTTCAACAATCTTTCAATTCGCAATCGGCACGCCCCTCAGTACCCCACTCGCACCCTCAATTAGCTCAAGCACCTCGTCAGCGAGGTCCCCTTCGACGACGACCTCGGCGCTCTGCGCGTCACGGAGGCGCCGGTGGTGACTTCTTGCGCGAGGAATTTGGCGGCTTTTTTCAGGTCGATGTCTGTGTGTAGGCCGGGTGGATGTTGATGGCGATGGTGACGGTGGGACGAATCAGTGTCAGTTATCAGCGAGAAAACGGGACATGCAGTAGAAGAGACACGAGAGCAGAGCAGGACACAGTAGGGAGAAAAAGGGACGCGGAGAAGGGAAGAGACGCACCGAACGCCTCGAGCCCGAAGATAGTCGTGACGTGTTTGCGCTTCTTCCGCTACGTTTGATGAAGATTCGGGAAGCTTGCCGCCGCCGTGACGACACGCACCATCTTCTTCTGCGCAGTCTCTGCCTTTGCTTTCGCCTTCACCTCTTTGGCGGTTTCCATTTCGAGCTTTACCTGTGCCCTGAGGGAATGGGGGCCGATCTTTGTTTGGAGGGCTTCTGCTCATGTGTGGACGATGTTAGCGGACGCGGAGGAGAGATGGTGGACTGGACATGTGAGTACGCACCATATGAGGAAAAATTGTCAAACAAAGCGGGGTTATCTTCACCCAGCCAATATTCTTTGCACTTCGTCAGGCTGGATGCGGACTCGCGGTACATAACCGGATAGACTGACGGGGGCGCGTAGAACTGGAATAGAATTATGCTAGAGATGCAGCGAATCAATAGGACGCACTGCTTAAGCTTCCACCCACCACGACTCCGATGAGCCACTTCCCGAGCAGCGCCTTTTCTCACCCTATGAGCACCAGACAGCTACGTGATGCCGGCGGAGGGGCTAGGCGGTGACGTTCGTGGTGGCCGACGTGCCCGATGTCGAGAGGACCGGTGGGTCAGGCCGTCAGGGAGGGTGGTGAGGGCTTTGGGGTGGGATGCGGCGTGTTTGGACCCACGGAACGAGCAATCAAATACGCATTCACTTTCGAGCATAACGGAGACAAGTATAGCTGCACTGGCGCTCGGTCAGAGAGAAGTCTGGTTTTCCGAATAACTGTACTAAACGAGGTGGCGGGCTCTGTATGATGCACGCCTGCAGCTATGCAAAGCCAGGGTCGGCGGCATGCTTGACGAGCCACCTCAGACAGAACTTACCGGGTTCAATAGCCTATCTCTTAGACGGTGTAGACCCATCCAAAATCAGCTCAACCGCTTCGCGGATCCTTCGAAATGCTCCCCAAAACTTTCAGCGCACCTTTATTCTTCATGGTACCTCATTCACCCCACCTAGTGCAACCCCAGATCCTCTTCAAGCGCATTCGTACTGCTAACGGGCACCTAAAGAGCCATGTCCGCATGTTTGGATAACGCCCTTGAATTTTGGCATCACCACAGGCGCTCAGGAAGGCTTCTATAAAGCAAACACCACTTTGCATCCACGCCCTAGCTGCAGTCGTGCAACAAGGGTCTGCTACCATGTTTGGTACAGCTACTTACTACGAAGGTGGAGCCCTGGATCCAGAAAATCATAATGCTGGGGCGCTTGCGAGATGCCCTCCACCCTTGATTAATACTGTCGTCACAACGGGCGCTCATGAAGGGAGGCTTCTATCAAGCAATGCGCTGCAATAGCGCTTTGCACATGTGAAAAGCAGCCTACTCGGCGCCAATGAAACCCCTATAAATCGTCGTTACACACCCCAGCCAAACACCACTTTCCTCTGACAATTTATTGTAAGTCCTTTGTGCTCTCATGTCGCCCAAGCAAGTTCAAATTGTTGCAGTCACATTATGGGTGTTTTAGCGTCTCGTGTCAATGTCAATGTCGACGGTCAGCAAATAGCTGACATGATAATCCGAGGACTTGGGGGCAGGGAGGCCGTAGACGCCATTCGCATGATGTCCCAACAAGTCGCCTGGAACTCGGGCCAGGTGGTCGCCTCCGTCGATCGTACCCTCGCATCCATAACCACCGATATCCATGGCGCTACCTCGTGTTTCATGGTGCTGATGATGACGTTGACGGCGTACCTCGTGGTTTTGATGGTCCTCAGAGGCCTGCGAGAACGGCGGGAGCGGCGTTTACTTCTCTTGCATGAGATCAGGATGCAGCAGTATATTTCTTGGGGCCCCCCGCGTTTGGTGCTGCTGCACGTACAGACCGACGAGAATTCAGCGCTAGTCACCATCGACATGGGGGCCCGGATGCAAAGGAGTCGGGAGCAGCGCCAAGTGTACGAGCGGTGCAAAAGAATCGGAGACCGCTTCGCATGAGGAATTGGTTCAGGGGCAATCCTCTACTAGCACCGATTGGATGATATCCTACAACCTGTTTAGCCTTATACAAGTGTTCATAGTTGCGTACCATTAGTCCTGTCACGAAGTTTTGCTGATTGCTGTAATCCTGGATCGGACAGCAGCTTTTGAAGGTGCTCCGTCGCCATCTCTGTAGGGGAGTGTACTGGGGCAAATGTGATAAGGAGCGAATTCTATACTTCGCATGGGGGTCTGTCTGACTCGTACTTCGACGACGATCTTCCGATTGACCATAACATAAGTCGCAACCACGCAGTTCGGAGCCACTGTTCGGAGGCTTCCGGCATCGACTACAACAGTCGGTCTTATGACTCGCACAACGACAACGAAGCTCTTAATGGTCACAATCTAAGTGCAGACGAACGCTTGTGAACTTCGGTGGAACAACGCTCACCACCTCTCAGGCTTCCATTGTCGACCAGGCTCGCCTCCGCTGTGTCGAGCACAAGGACCATAGGTGCAGGGCGGACGCTGCAGTCGTCGTACAGGCATAGTAGCGCAGTTGCGATGGAGAAACTGCGCAGGATCTTTGGGGATGGCATCGACATGGGATATGGCGATGGGGCGGATGTGAACGTGGACACCAGGGTGGCATCACGTGGCAGTTGAACGTTGAACCTTGAACCTTGAGGTGCCTGGTGTTCATTACAGTAAAATGTTGGCGGGACAAGACGCTGCTTGGAAAATGGTCGATCGAGGTTATGGCGGGTGGTGCGTCGTGATATCGCATTGATTAAACAAGGTCGCTCATGACCATGCCCCATGCCAGGATCTAACCCTCCACCTTACACTAAGCGCCGATCGGGAGCACTGACCTGTCCTCGTTCGACAAATAGCTGTCCTGTTGCTCCAGTCCGTCGCAGACCCACTGCAGATCGAAATATATACTTGACCCATATTACCGGCGGTGATAACGGTGTAAAGCCTACCCGTGCCATACCCCAATATTGAATCACTGCGACTCTGGCATGATTCGATCAAGTTCTGCGCGCCCTACATCAGTCCATTTGCAGCCTACGCCAAGTCCACCCGGGACCCATGTCAAGTCTACCGCACGGAGCACCCTCCTATAGGCTGTAGCGAGCTGAGCGTCCTCTTGCATGATTCGATTCAGGTGCTGCGCGACATACGTCAGTCTATCTACCACACTCGTAAAGTCCATCTGCGACATCCGTCAAGTCCACCCACAACCCACGTCATGCCTACCCACACCGAGCGCCCTTCTATAGGCCGTAGCGATTTGAGCGCCCACCTGTATCAATTCTCCCACAAGTTGCGCGTTCCGAAAGGACGGTTCCAAATGGCGTTGACTTTGAACGCTAGCGAGAGCCTTTAACTTAAGGCGCTAGCGGGGGTCTTGAACCTCGGACTCGGGCCTTGAACTTCGAGCACACAGCGCATCTGTCCCTGTGCCAGTCCTCGATAACATGTTGTTGCTGCCGCTGGGATTGTTCGGACCTGTGCATCGGCGCTGTGTGGGGAAGGGAAGTCGAGCGTTGCTGTTCCACGGTAAATCTTCGCCTAGGGACTCTTACTCTGAACTCTCGGGCCTCAGTGTCATTCCTGCACTCGATTTCTCCTTTTAATCCCCCAGGATCACCTGTTCATTCGATTAAAAAGGTTCCCTCAACCCCCAGAATTGCTATTTCCCCGCCTCTCTTCAGGACAGTAGCGTGCTGGCATGGACTGCGTGGATACGTCTGGCCCGGGTGTTACCAATTTTATGGATCTCTCTCAATTGACTCTTGGTATTTTCTTAGCGGAATGACATCAACATGGTCGACCCCTGCTTTCTGCCTTCTGGCTCGTCCCAGCCGCTGTTTGTCCTCATATCGCTGGTCCTTGAGTCTTGCAAACAACGCCAACCGTACTCATCTGTAATGACCATCACTCGCTTCTATCCTCCCGCACTCTCATTGTAGTTGCCACAGAATCCACCAGTGCCTTTGGTGCACGTTATGCAAGGGGAGGCGGCTGTGCTTGGACGAGGGCTCTGAAGACGCTTCGTCCTTCTTCTAACGGTACATTGACGGCACGACTCAGCTGCTCGACGCAATGGATTGCTCATACGCGTGGCTTTGCCGGCTGAGCTCCACTCGAATGAGTCTTCGACAAGGGCAAACGCACTTGCGCTGATTGTAGGTGAGAGCAGACCTGTTTGGTGGGCGTCACTTAGATCTCTAGAACTCTTCGCACCAAGAAGACAGGATCCCATCTTAGTACATTGTTTTAATTGCCGTGGTATAGTGATAAGTACTGGTGCATCCAGATCAGTACTCCCGCTGAACAGCAAAAAACATGCAAACGCGGAGTGGCGATTCGTAGTGTACTGTGTATCAATGCCCTCCACAACTTTGTGAGGAAACACGAGGGAAGATCAAGCACACCGCTGTTTCTATTCCAAATGGGCCCTGCAGGTAAGACGAGCTTGGGCCAAACTTGGTCCTATAGGAAGATTCCGGCCGTGGACGAGGGTATATTGGGTGGAGTTGCGGCCCTCTCCAATCAACGCCGGCCTGCGACAGCCAGAGCCTCGACATGGCGGATGTGCTCAAGTAGCTCCGCCTGTGCTCTCCGATTTTGCTCTTCTATGCCCCTCCACATCCTCTCCGCCGCCTCAGCATTGCTCGCGGCGAACTCCCTAGCAGCCCTCTCAGCAGCCTCACGCTCGATCCTATCCCTTTCCCTCTGGGCCCCGATCTCTCTAGCTATGTCCTCCACATCCGCCCTCGCCTCCCACATGCGTGCCCCTGCCTCAGCAGTCCTCTCGGCGAACTCTCTAGCAACGGTTTCCGCCGCCTCACGCTCGATCCTATCCCCTTCCCTCTGGGCCCCGATCTCCCTAGCTATCCCCTCCACATCCGCCCTCGCCTCCCACACGCGTGCCCCCGCCTCAGCAGTCCTCTCGGCAAACTCTCTGACAACGGTCTCCGCCGCCTCACGCTCGATCCTATCCCCTTCCCTCTGAGCCCCGATCTCTCTAGCTATCCCCTCCACATCCGCCCTCGCTTCCCACATGCGTGCCTCTGCCTCTTGCTGAGCAACGCGAGCGACCCTCTCCGCTTCTAACTGAGCTAGCCTGTTTCTCTCGGCCTGCTCTCGAGCGGCTGTCACAAATCCCTCTGCTGCTTCGCACGCAGCTTGTGCTCTCCTGCAAATTTCTTCCATCTGTCGTGCCCAGCGCTCGGCTTCTTCTCTGGCGACTTGTTCAGCCTGCTCCTGCCGAATCCTGGCCTGTTCTACTGCCTGCTGTGCAGCGTGTGCCCCCTCCGTCTCGGCTTCAAGTTCCCGGTAGTTTGGCAGGGACAAACCTGAACCCATTGCGTGCGGCGGATTAATTATTAGAAAGGGACAAGATTGTCGATGGAGCGAGTTGTAGTGTAAGCTTAACTAGATGGAAAGACGGCTTTCAACTGGAGGGCTTAGTTATATTAGAGTCACAGCTGCGGTGAGGTCGTGGCACTCACATCCTCAGGCGTGAACAAACAGCATCCTCAAGGCTTCCACGAGGACAGCCTCATAGCATAGGAGGGGCTGAATTGAATGGTCCGGAAGTACGACATAAGCGCCTGTGAAACACATGCGCATCGAGATCGAAGGGGGGGTGCGCACCACTGCCGTATAGACGCCCGCATTGACGTTGGAAGGGCAAGGGTCCGACACTACTAAATGAGAAGAATAATCACATTCGATAAGCGCTTGGGCCGCGAAAGGTCTGTGTAGAACCTCCTGTCATGGAAACACAACAGCCATCGATGGCATGCCATAAGGACGGAGGCAGGAAAGCTCAACGAAGGGATCGAAGTTATAAACGATGTTGTGCGCTAAAGAACAAGCCGAAGCGCATGGGTTGGCAGATGGGGTCCCGTCAAATGAGTGGGAATAGCAAGATCTGCATCGCTGTTGAGACGTTTCGGGATATCTCCCATCAATCGTTCTTCGTCCCTGGCTCCTCCACGCCAATGGGCTTGCTGATTTTTCGCGGCTTGATCCCATGCGTTTGTGTGGCCTACTCCGTCTTCCCAGTGTTGCACCCTTCTAGGAGCCAACTCCTTTCGCGTGTCCAAGCCTGTCCCATTGCGGGCGTGCATCTCCCTATGCTAGACGGACTTGCACCCAGGCGATCTTATACTTCTCATGGTGTTCACTGTTCAGGGCACCTTTCGGTCATGCCTCAAACGGGCGCTGAGCGTAGTTTACGCTCGTATTAAGCGTGGACCGAGCACTGCCTGACAGTGATCTAAGGCAAGTGAACGGTGGGGACCACCCTATGATCGAATGCACCAGCAAGCCTGCAGGAATCCCCTCCTAGAGACGCGCCTCTTTCGACTCTTCGGGATTTCCTTTGCCGCCCAGGCCTGTTACGATTCTAGAAGGATGATGAAATCGGTATTGACTTGTACTCTTATTTGTCTTCTGAACCTGTCCAAATGATACTGGCAGGGGAATGAGGCAGAAACCGGTCAGAGCCTGGAAATGGAAAAGCCAAACCTCGGTGTGACTGAAATTGTCACGCGATGCGTGAGGTGACACTCCGCGTGTCCATGTCACCGCTCCCGCTCTCTTCTTCTGCTTCTCCTACACAATTTCGCAACTCGCAACCGGTATGCCCTTCAGTACCCCGTTCGCACTATAAACGAGCCCAAACACACCGCCGGCGACGTACCCTTGCACGACGACCCCCCGCACCCTGCACGAAGTTGCGTGTCACGGACGCGCCGTGGCGACGAATATCTACGCGATGAATTGACGACTCTTTCTTAGTTGGACGTTTATCGTGGGGTGAGCCAGCAGCGAGAACACAGAACGCAGACACCAGCGAGAAAACGGACCGCGGAGAAGGGAAGAGACGCACCGAACGCCACGAGTCCGAGGATAACCGTCACGTGTTCGCCTTGTTTCGCTCGATAAGCCTGATGAGGACCTGGGAAGCCTGCCGCCGCCATGACGGACGATCATCACGCAGATAGAAGAAGTGGAATGACGAAAGATACACCACCTTCTTCTGCACAGCCTCGGCTTTTGCTTCTGCATTTGTCTACTCGGCGGCGTCCTTTTCGAGTTTTGCTTGTGCCTTGAGGAGAAAGGGCCGATCTTTGTTTGGAGGGTTTCTGCTCCTGTGTGGGGTGATGTTAGCGGAGGATGATGGAGGTGGTGGACTGGACATGGGACCACGCACTATCTGAGTAAAAGTTGTCAAGCATAGCGGGGTTGTCTTTAGCCAGTCATTATTTGCACCTCGTCAGGCTGGATTTCCGGGTGCCGAGGTGATATGTCCATTTCATCGAGCCCTCTCGCTTCTGCGTGGTGTCATTCGCCTTGCGTTAGCGCACTATCCGTCTCGCGCTGGTTCTCCGACCTCCCGCTATACTCCTCGCTGCTGACATCTGCGCCACGTGAGTCGTTGCTGCTGATGTTGACGGCGTGATGCCCTTAACTGGGACCCACTGGAACGAATCCTCAGAGCACCACTTCCTTGAGATAGGCCCCAAATATTTGGGCAATGGCTGCGCTTCAAGTTGTGGATCGTGCAAGGGCATCACGAAGATACCGGCCGGGCAACTGCACTCGTGGTCCCTGCAACGTCAATTGTAATGCCCACTGCAAAAATGAACTCAGTAAGCGGCTCTTTCGTTCATTCGTTCTTTACCGACACAGAAAGTTTGCTTTTCGTTGTTAGAGCCGACGTATATAGTGACCACATTATAATAAGATGTGTCCCTCACGGTTCGTTGGGCAGCGTGAACTTGAACATGCCGAACAAACCCAAGCTAGCATCCCGGAGGTGACTGTTCCTATCACATTATTCATATCGTGTCATTTTCCTTTCGTTAAAGGCCCCCTCCACACAATCAGAGGGTGGTTCTATCACGATTCACTAACGCTTCATTCTGAATTGCATCAACGCTCGCTTTCTGAATATCCTTACAGTTCCATGCGTTAATTTCGTTCTGCGACTATGTGCCCATATAGACTGCATGCTGTGGTTGCCCCACCTCAATCTTTCGCCCATAGACTGATCAGCACCCTGTTGTGCCTGTCTTTCCGGCCTGTTCGGTCGCGGCGCACCTAGCTGCCTCCGCAGCCTCCCATGCGGCGCGCCTAGCTGCCTCCGCAGCCTCCCGTGCGGCGCTCTCACTTGCCCTCGCCTCCCGTGCGGCGCGCTCATATTCCCACTCATATTCCCTTTGCGCCGCCGCTTGAGCCGCCGCCGCCTGGGCAGCCGCTGCCTGGATGACATAGGCTCTTTGAGCGCCCTGAAGCGTCCAAACGGTAGGGTCGGGATTAGATGAATCATATGGCGAGGGGAGGCTACCCATTTTAAGGTCCGAGGACGCGCGACGAGACGAAGAGATTTAAGATCGGCAAGCGGGAAATGGAATATAAGACGCTCGGACGTGGGCCAAAGGCACTATTCGAGGGTCTGTACTGACACGGCTGCAAGTATCAGCCGAGTACAAGCGATCAGCCTCTAAACGCTCACCGTCTGAGATAATTCCGCAGCGCAGTCGAGAACTTGGATCCACGGATAGTGGCACTGGGTGCCAGTGAAGATGTAGCCTATAGGGCGGATACCTCGGACCGTCCCTGAGGCCTGAGGCCTTGAGACCTGGGTAAGGGTTCCCCAAAGAGGTAGTGAACACGTACAGAAGCTGATAGCTGTGGTGGGCGCTTCCGAAGCCCAGGAAGTCGAGAAAGTTCAATAGATGCGAACTTATGGATGTTGCTGATTTTCCAGGATCCCGACACGAGTGACGCCGGATCTAGGGTGCGACAAGGCATTGTTATAGATTATCACAAAGCCTTGCACAAAGCAGCTTCCGTAGCCCCTGAACAAATATGATAGAATCATCATACAGATGGCCTTCTTCCATTATAAATGGGTTGAGTCGTATGTTGATGAACGTGTCAGCGAAGGTTAGATTCATTGCATGGGCGACCATAGCTCGTAGTTATCTGGGTGCATCCGAGTTGTGGTCTGGCGTGGCACGTGCACGTGAAGGTTGTCCCCCTGAAATTGAAGTGGTGAGTCGCGACATTTTGCAGGCAATGTGACGAGAACCCAGACCCGCAAGTCCTTTGACGCTGTCCTCTGGGCCAAGTACCAACGCGCAATGCTAGCTTTCGCCTTTCCTACCTCCACCTCGATTCCAGCCGCCTCTTCACGAACCATCATGTCGGTGAGTCTCACTGCTGCCGCCACCTCAAACAGATTTCCCCCGAGCTCTGGCTCGTTCGAATGCCTGCTGTACATCTTCAAGTTCCGTCCTTGATCTTCTGCACGAAATCCTTATCTCGGATGCCATTGCAACTGCCTTCTATAGACGACCTGCAAGCAAACATGAGGGAAGAATCAAGCGCACGGTCTCTATTCTAAATGGGCGATGGATGGGAGCGGGAAGGTATGCACTGTCGTAGGACGAACTTGGGCGAAGCTGGTCTTATAGTTAGATTCCGGCCGTAGACGAGTGGGGCTAGGGAGAGTCGCGGCCCCGCAACAGCCCGAGCCTCATTTGTGGAGGTACGCAAGTAGCTCCGCCTCTGCTCTCCGATGTTCCTCTTCTAAGGTCCGCCACATCCTCGCCATTTCCTCCTCAGCAGCTCTTTGCCTCTCGGCGAACTCTCTACTAGCCCTCTCGGCGAGCTCTCTAGCAGCCCTCTCCGCTGCCTCACACTCGATCCTGTCCCTTTCCCTTTGGGCGTCGATCTCTCTAGCAATCCTCTCCGCACCCGGCCCCGCCTCCCACATGCGTGCCTCTGCCTCTAATTGAGCTAGTCGGCTTCTCTCGGCGCGCTCTCGAGCGGCTTGCACAATCCTCTCAGCTTCTTCGTGTGCGGCTTGTGCTCTCCTGCGATCATCTTCTATCTGTCGTGCCCAATGCTCGGCTCTTTCTCTGGCAGCTCGTTCGGCTTGCTCCTGCTGGATCCTGACCTGCTCCGCTGCTTGCTGCGCGGCTTGTGCTCTCTGCATCTCCGCATGAGTTTCTTCGTAGTTTGGTCGAGACGGACTTGAACCCATTGCAGCGGTGGATAAAGTATTCAAGAAAAGTACAGTGCTGTCAACGGGGGAAGTTGTAGAATAAGTTTGACTGGATGGAAAGACGGCTTTCGACTGGAGGGCTTAGTTATATTCGAGCCATATCCGCGGTCAGATCGGGGCACTCACCTTTTTAGGCGTGAACGAACAGCATCCTCAAGGCTTCCATGAGGACGACCTCATAGCATAGGAAGAGCTGGTCTGGTCTAGAAGTTCGATATAAGCGCCTATGAACTATATGTGCCTCGAAGAGGTGGTGCGCACCACTGTCGTATAGACGCCCGCATTGGCGCCGAAAGGGCGAGAGCCCGAAACCACAAAGCGAGAAGATCAATTCCGATAAGCGCTTGTGGCGCGAAAGGCCTGCGCAGAACCTCGTGTCATGGAAAATACCACGATCATCGATGGCATGCCATAAGGACGGAGGCACCATAAAGGCCCAACGGAGGAATCGAGGTTATAAACGACGATGCGCGCTAAAGAACGAGCCGAAGTGCATGAGTAGGCGGATGGGGTCCCGTCGAATGGCTGGTAATAGCAAGAACTGAATCGCGCAGATCTGCATCGCTGTTGAGACGTTTCGAGCTATCTCCCATCAATCGTTCTTCGCCGTTGAGCCTGAGCCTGGCACCTTCACGCCAATGGGCTTGCTGGTTTTCACGGCTTAATCCCACTCTGGCTAACTTCTATCTTCCCAGTATTGCACCCTTCCAGGGGCCAATTCGTTTGCATAAGCCTGTCCTATTGCGGGTGTGCATCCTCCTTTGCTATACGGACTTGCACCCGAGCGATCGCTATCGCTATCGACGGTCGTGTTCCCCACGGTGCTCCCGGCCATATCTTAGACGCTCGCTAAATGTGATTTGCGCTGGTATCAAGCGTGGGTTGATGCGCTGCCTGACCAGTGACCTAATGCAAGTGAAGGTGAGGATCATCCCATCACCGTAAGCACCCCCGCAAGAATCTCCTCCTCGAGACGCACCTGTCTTGACTCTTCGTGATTTCGTTTGCCGCCCGGGATTGTTATGATTCTTGAGACGTGGTGATGAAGTCGGCATCGGCCTGTGCTCCCCTTCGTCCTCCAAACCTGCCCAAACAACACTGATAAGAAAATGCAACAAAACCTAGTCTCCCGTAGGCAGTCCAAAGATTCGAAGGAAGACAGTCGTTCCTTCTCTAAACAAAACCGGTCACAGCCTGGAAAAGCCAGCCCGTGTGACTCGAATTGTCACGCGAAGCGTGAGGTGACACCCCGCGTGTCCGTGTCACCCGCCAGCCGAGGCCGGCAACGAACCACTACCTGGCAGGGGTTAGAGTAGCACAGCAAGTTATCTTCTCGTTTTCCCCAACACATAGCTACGTGATGCTGAGAGGTTCGCCGTCGAGTGAATACCAGCTTCATCAGAGTAGCCTCTATCTCGCTGGGCCAGAACCACAGTCTCATCTAGACTTACCCGACCTCACGCCCCCCAAAAAGCGCCAAAAGCACTCGAATGGTAGTCAACAAGCCCCAGGTGTACAATCGTCAAAAAATGCCAAGCGGCGTCGGGCAAAGCTGGAGATGATGCCTGATTTGAATCTGGACGTTCTGTTCCATGTTAGCATCATATCCAGCAACTTGTCAAGTACTACTTATCACTGTGCTTAGATCTTGGGCTTCTTGCGCCCCGCGGATCTCCTGAGCCTCGCTCGAACTAGCAAGCCCTTTCGTCAGCTGCTCATGCGGAGATCGTCTGCCTTCATCTGGAGGTCTGCTCGTGCACAGATCGAAGGATTTCCGGACTGCCCACCCGACTTAAGTGAACCTGCGTATGCCAATCTTGCTTTCGATCCTCACTGCTATGTAAGTGGTGGAACATGGATATTCTACATGTACCGAGGCACTCATTGATGCGCTTGTTGGCAGGATTGTGGAAAGGTGGTGTTGACAATCGTTTGGGTATTTCGAGTGAGATACTGTGCGCGGTGCGGGAGACGGAAGTAAGTCAAATCGCATACTCTGGTCCACACCTCACCCAGCGGGGCGTCGCAGCACGATCTCTGTTGGACTTGCCGATAGACTGGGCGTGTGCCTTCCTAACATTTCGAGTGACACATTCCCTGACAGCGACAACATAAGGCTGTCTTGTAAGCTACACCCTCTTCACGTTGTGGTATGGAAAGTTAATTAATGCAACAGTATTTTTCACTCCACTACTGCACCGACCAGACTACACCGCACTGAAAGATGTATTGGCCGGGATGTCAGACTCTGAGAAGGAAGCCTATCGCCAAGAGAGGTCAGAACTGACGTCTGCCATCATCAAGGTCTGTCCTTTGTAACTCTAGGCATAGCTTGTTCTAATATTTCGAACACCGGTCCCTTTCAGCACGCTCGTCTCTGTGACGTCTGGCAGGCATCTGCCGCCAGAGCTCGCAGAGATGAACTTGAGAACCTTCGAAGCTCACGGAAGGATGCGTAAGCTTCCTTGCGAGGTGTCTTTTGTCGATCTTTTGAAAGTTTCTTCCTGCAGAATTGTGGCTTGGCTCACTGTGCAGCCAGAGTTTCAGCCAGAAATTGATTATTTCGGTCTGGGTCGTGTCATTAACCATGCTATCATTCGAGAGCCCAAGCCCATGACCGAACGAAGTGAGTGGTCCATCAAAATATATTTTCCTGACTCACATTGTGGATAGCATGGATACGGGTCCGCGATGTCTTAAGGGGACATCTGCATAGTTTGCGAATGCTTCGCTTGGAAGAAACAGTGTACACACACCGCCGAAAAGTCCTCGTCCAAGCTTACAGCCGCTATCTACAGCATCCTGCACCACGTGGCGCGGCCTGTGGTATTTTGCCTCATGTTGCTACCGTCGCTTCATTCCCGGAGATCGATGAAATCATCAAGTTACCTGCAGATGTGACCGTAGATGCGGCTATGTTTAACGCTACTTTTATTAAACTCCCGGAGCTGGCCGCCGAGTGGCAGCGGAGCGTCGAGAGCCAACTCGCGAAACTCTGCGCCACACCGGACGGCGGGAGCTCGAGCAAGGGCACCAGCGCTCGACAACAACTGAAACTCGCCACTTCCGTTTTCTTCCTAAACCCATGGCAAGGATGCATGGTATATCCGGACGTTTTGGCCCACGAATGTTTTATCAAACTCGTGCCAAAACCCAGGCGGTCGAGCTTGGAACATCCAATATACTCGGTAATGAATGGTGTTCCTTGGAGGTTGAAAGGCGCGAGCGGTGAAAGTGTCGTCAAAGTTGCCAACGATGCCGCCGCAGCGATTGTTCTTGCTTGCGGCCTTGACCCCCGACATGCCACCATCGACGACATGGAGCGATTGGATGCACGGCTCGCCTGCGAGCTTTGTTCACGTTCTGGCCCTCGCCGAGCGCAAAAAGTCATGACTTGGAAAGCCGCGGTGAATATTTCATGGTTTCGAAATGTCTTCTAATTCGCTAATCATACCGGCAGAATTGCCATGCGGCACAGATACATTCCAGGGAAAAGACAAAATGGTGCCTTGTCAACGGGAAACGTGACCGTGAAACGATCAAAGCTCTTGAGGCAGACGCGCTCGAGTCAAAACATCACATGTCGTCGGGTGGTTATTGCTGCGAATTATGCCAGCCTAGTGTGGGGGATTCGATGCCATGGAGGCCAATGAGGTCTCATCTCATGGATATGTAAGCTATCTGCCTTGTTACTAGGGTCCAGGATTCGGAACTGACGGACTTTCTGTAGACACGATGTGCCTTCGAGAGACGCAAAGAAGGGTATCAACTGCTATCTCGATCCAAACCATGCTGCCAGCATTCCTGATTCCGTCACTCTTACCGTCACCAACGGAGAGTCTTAAATTGTTCGTCGTGCTCTCTTACAGTGGCGTTCCTCTTGTTCCAGTAGTTTCTTTCCTGTGATTTGTCCTTTCAACTCTTGAGTAGGGTGGTAATAATGTTACTTCTTGATGTATGTACTAAAGCATAATGATAGCATCACCTTCAATATCTATCGCACTCACAAGCTTCAGGCGACCTTGTGTTCTCCCAAGCCTACACACGTCAGTCCCGCAGGAGCTCAGCTTGGTGTCCGCCTTGACGGCACCAAGCTAGGACACCGAATTACCCAGCAAGCTCACTATTTACAAAGAAGACTGTCTTGCTCTGCGTATCGGTCTATCCTGCTACCGCAAGGCGGCCTACGGCTGTGCTTCAACGCCTTCACGTGAAACGAGAATGGTACATAGAATGAAACATTGATTTCGTCCGAAATGATTACTCCGTTGTCGGAAGTTCCCCATACTTATAAACATCATAATGTGTCGCTGTATCTAACGGATATTCCGTCGAATTCACCACGTTCGACCCATCTTGAGCATCTTCAAAGCCCAAGTCAAATTCGATTTAGAATCAGCTTTCAAGCTCTTGGTAAAATTATAACAGGAAGGTGACCTACACAGTGGGTAGTAGTCGCAATCCTTGTACAGCCCGAAGCCGTAATATTTAGACCCCGTGAAGATGACGGAATGGAGGTTTCCTCTGATTTTGGGGTCAATCAGCGTGCCCTTCCCGCACGGCGCGACATGCCCCGACCGGGCCTTGGGCACATGGTGTACCCGCGAGTGGTGCCCCCCACAGCCCTTGGCAGAATAGAAATCGATCGTGTACCCTTCGGAAGATGTCGCGCTTCTGTGGCACTCAGCACTGGCGAGGGCAGCGAGGCCGAGGATAAACGCTTTGGAGAACATTGTGACGGTAGTGGTAGTGGGGGTATGGATTCTGGGATGGTTGGCGGGTGTTAGCTGTAGATGGCAAATTTTGCAAGTGAGGGGGACACTCACTACGACGAAGGGCACCAACTCGCTGGGAGACAGGGCTGGTACTGCAGGATGCCGGGGCAGGCTTGGGGAGTTAGCACTCGCGACAACATCGCCCTTTATAAGATTGTACTGTCGGATATCCGACATCCCCATCTCACCATCCCAGCTGTTCGCTAACATGACCACGACTTGAGTGGGGTCGAGAATGCCAGTATTGTGGAGCGATGTAGAAGTAATGTCCACCTTATTATTGACACTGACAGAAATCATGATATGACCCGCCAGACGAGCCGCGCAGGCAGCATGACGGGTGATGTGGGTTCACCGAATAGTACGATAGATTTGCGGTCTCGAGAGCGCCCGCAGATGTCGTATTAACTCAAAGTATGACGGAGTTCAGAAGGTCTGAGGCCTGTGATCCTAGGTGTGCTCCAAGTCGTTATTGAAGTTGCTCTGTGAGCGTGGTCCAAGGAAGTTGGATCGGAGTGAAAGCTCGAAACTCGAGTTCGCCGGCCGCAGGTGCGACCAAATCCGTGAGAGACGCGTAGATCTGTTGACTCGCGAACGGTGAGGGACAGCTGTCAAGGACGAGTGTTATGAACCTTGAAAGAGTGGCGTGATAGGCGTGGATCGAACGGACCAGCAACTACCATTGGTATAGTATCAGCAAGTCCTCCGACGTCAGCTGAATGATAGGAATCGGGGTTGACAGGAAGTACCATTAATATTAGCCGTCTTGATTGAAGGAAAAGAAATGTTCGAAAACACACTAGCCTGATTACGAACAAGTTCGAAATAAAAACCCACATGGTGCACCAGGATCACACTGTTTTTATGATAAACAGGGGGTTGTCATATTGACGTACTCTCGGGGACACCTCGGGGTCGGCACTGCACGCCTGCGGTGTCATGCGATTAATTGGACGGTTGATAGTTGGCTTTATGTGTATATCAGGCCGCGGGTGCTGATGGATGAGTGGGCTGTACCGTCGACCATTGGGGCCAGGTCTGTTTTCTTCAACGAGCTGACAGAATCGCGGGGTCCTGGAACTCCCGTGTATGGTCAGTCACAAGGTGAGACTGCATCTCTTTCAATAAGTGTGCATATTAAAGGAAAAGCTGGGTTTAACACTTCTTCGAGGCATCTTCAAGTTGGTATCGCCTCGATTCGTAATGTGCAACTCTGGCGTTGCAATCAAGATACCAAATCATTAGACCCGGATGGTGCGAAAGAGCAGATACGTACTGCGTCAAATTCAAGTTGAACTTGCAAGCAAAATCACAATGGCAGGTAGAGCTTATAAGCGCACCCACAGGACACTGTGTGCTGCAATCGTAAGAAGCCATTTAGCAGCAGCGGCTACTTGAGCATCAGAGGGTACCTACCGTGGACTCGACACCATTTGGAGCTTGAGGCATAGCGGGGGCGTCGCTCGAATACATTACTTCTGCCGAGGGCGATGGAGATGTCTGTCCGGTTGTGTGTGCTCATGCTGCAGCGTTCTGTTGTCAGATCCCTAGAACTTCAAGGATTGTGCTCTTCCAGACAAAAACCATCTCCAGAATGCATTTTGGGCTGCGCGCCTTGACGTTTTGACGTGTATCCATGCGCCTTCGCCTTTTCCGGTCAAGTTCGGCCACATTTCCGGTTTTGCTGAATTTTTGTATCCTATACGTCAGACCTAGGCGAAACTTCGTTGACAAAGTTTGAGGACAAGTCTGCGATCTCAGACCTCACGGAAAGTCAGCCACCGACAGCCCCCGGGATGTTTCTAGCAATATCGCGAGTGAGGTGTGCAGGCTGTCCATGACGAACCTGGACTGATAAACCAGAGATCAGCGCTTTATCCTCGTCGACCCTAACCATAGTTGGACGATCTCAGCGGGATGTGGCTGTACCCTACTAGCATCAGCACGAAGCGAACCAGGATTCTGTGTGATGCATGACGTTCATGGACTCCGAGTTGGCCTCATCCTTCCGTTCTCGATGGGTTCGCGAGCTTCCTTGGGCGGTCACGCTGTAATAATGGGCCATTTTCCTGTCTGACTGGAGCGCCGACAGAACCCAGGACTATCGATAATTGTCTGCGGCTTTCAGCTCCACATCACTGGCAGTGCAGTTAACCCCAAATATCCCAGACTCGGAGACTTTACGCCATTTCGCGTTGCTGCTCCATGATGAGGCGGAAAGTTTAATTGGTTTTTAAGTCCCAAGTAGCATTCTCTGTCGGTCACGAACCGCTCTTTTGCTCTCCTTCAAAGAGAGTAGATCCCGAGGTGAGCGAACATTTTTGCCGGACTCGTGTTCGAGTCTGAGCTATCTCACAGCAGTGTGGCTATGTTGCACGCACGAGACACCAGTGAAACCAGTGAAATCAATTACGAGGTGATAAACCAGCCTATGTTAATATGTACTTTCGTTGCCATTCTGTAAGCCCATCCTCGAATCGTACGAGACGTGTGGTCTGAATGCTCCGAATAACAGACTCTTCGGGGTGACTTCCACCCAGACTTTCTACTACTTCCACAGGTTTCCGAGTGATGGGTATATGATCCGCGCTACTGTAGGTTTACTAGTCATTTTTTGTTGTAGTCTACTTATCTAGGATCGCAATACAGGTCGCTGCGATATGGTCAGTTCGTCCAGGTTTGGGTCAATGATTATGTTCATGTACTAAGCGACCACACCACTTAAGGCTGTTTGAGGCTTTGCATTCGGCTCTGCTTGTTGATGCCGTCAATCACAGTCTGATTGAGAAGGCAGGTGATGTGGTCGCATTGCTCTACATCTATCAGTGCGTGTGATATTCAATATCAGATTACTTTGGTGTTCACTCCTGGCTACTTGCAGTGGAACATCGGTGAGCCTATTCATCCCGTATTTGTCTCATTGGTGTATGTAGACCCCCTCGATGCTAGGTTGCATACATGTTCGGCGTAAGTGTGCATTCTTCGTGAGCAAAGTGGTCCTGAAACTCGATGCAGTTTATCAGTACATATTTGGTCAACCTGTGAGTTTGGTCTCGTTGCTCATTCAGAACCGGTCCAGCTGAGCTGTTCGCAATGGAGATTCTATGTTTGGCGCATCAGCACAAGTAAGGTGTTTGCGCCTCCATCTCGATAGTAGCTGAAGAAGCTCCAGTCAGTCGCAAGCCACTGATAAGTATTGCAGCAGTATGTGGAGTAAATGAAATCCAGCGACATACCCTCACATTCTCCTCACAGGGAGTTCTCGCGACTGCTCGCGTCGGTAGGAAGTTTTCACCTTGGCATCGTGACCTGAACTTACCCCTCATATCTAGGGGCCGAACTGGGGTTCTGCGTCATGAGGTAGTTGCGAAATCTTGTTTTTATCCCTGTGCATTATGTTGACGGTTTCCAAGCATAATCTACTCCGACTGGTCGTTGTTCGCTGATGTCCTTATGGCAAGTTGGCCTCTTATAGAGATTCCTATCACCACGCTAATCTCATTTCCCAGCCTCCATTTCTGTCTGCGCTTGTTCTCTCCGCCGCTGTTGACTGTGTGATCGCCATATCCATGACCTATTTCCTTCGTCAAGGACGGACATCGTTCGCACAGTCAGTATGCCACCCATCTATTTTGGTATACCTTATTGACGCTGATGGCATGCAGGACGCGCAGCATTGTTAACCGCCTGGTCCGGTATGTGATGGGCTCAGGGCTGTTAACTTTGTGGGTCTATACGCAACTTGTACGATCGAGCGAGCGCTAAATAATTTTGCAGCCTTTTCACGACTGCTATAATGATATCAGTAGGCATCAGCGTTTGGCTCGCTTTCCGCGCTTACAACATGCTCCTTTTAAGCTTTTGGTTCCTGAACATTCGGTGGAGGCGGAGCTGATATTTTTTGCACTGGTTCCCGTGCAGAGTAAATGTAAGTGCCTCCTCATGACCTCAAAACATTCCCTTACAGTTGATATTCCACAGTGTATGCAAACTCGCTATTGGTGTCGTGTGTTCATAAACAACCCTTTTCCAACTTCACGATCGACTTACCACTTAATCAGGCTAAACTCTCGCGACCCACGAGATAAAGGCGCTCGCAATGGTACTGAAGTGAGCTCGTTCAGAATTGACTCGCACCGAAGGACAGAGAGCGGATCGGAGCTTCCGATGTTGGATGTTTGAAAGAAGGTATATTGTGAATGCTCTCGCTGGACCGCGGACATGGAACATTCCTTGTCAGCATAGGTCATATGGTGGTTCCAAGCGTCTCATACGTGCGTTTTTGTGGTAGCTCTGTTTGAATCTTACTCATCCCTCGTCATCCTTAGCTTTTAATATCTTGAAGATTTGGCATTTTGCCGGTAGCTAAAGACTATGGTCGACGGCGTAGCAATGGTTTAGCTTCCGCATGATCAGTCCCATGTTGCTCCCAGCGTCCGACTTCCGGACATTTATAAGTGGCCGAATTGCTGGCCCTTGCGCAGTCAGAGCGCCTTCGACCTCGGGAAGTGTTTGCCCACTCCACACTGCCCAGAAGGCTGGGCATCAGTGCACTCTCACAGCGATCTGCGTCCTCCAGGCATCGAGTAGCAAGGATGAACTAAATATGAACCCCCGATATCCCGGAGCGGACAGTGATGCGACCGCGATCGAGTGAATCGCGTACGGCAGCATTAATGAAGATATCGCCAGTGTGGGATATAATGGGTGCCGATGAACAGGGTCCACTGGCACCGAGGAAGTGTAAAGATTGACATCCCATGTGAGCCGAGACCACATCAAAGGTCCGTGCCCGTGATCTCTTCCGTCACTCGCCCGCCCTGCTGTTATCCATGACCGGCCTTTTCCAGTTGGTTTCCACGCTCGATGATCCACTCGTTTGTTATAACAGTCAACAGCACACTGCCCAAAGCTAGGCTTTTTGCAACTGACCCAAAGTTGGCCAAGATGATCGAAAACGCCATGGAAAATACTGATTCACATCTGCTTGGTTGTCCTCGGACCAACTTTAGTGTGCACGGCAAGATCAATTTTCGCGACAGTGCTCACGTTCCAACAAGTACCTTTCCGATGAGATTTTCTTTTCTGTCACTTCGACACTTACGGCTCTTGTACGTTACGTTCAGACTATCACTCGAAGTGATGCAACTTGACATCTCTTCCTTTAGCGTCGCAACCGAGATAAGTGATGAGGCCGAGCCGACACTCTGTGGACTTTGGCGTGGGTACCAGTGGTCGGTGTTGCTAATTATGCATTGCTTCCATAAATACTCTGGGGCAGCTTCTCTCGGGATCAAATACAGTGCTCGTCACACGTCGGGCCAATGCGGGGGTACGACCAGTCCTCAAATACTTCCCAGTGAGTGGTGATCCCACCGAAGGATATATCAACTCTGGTACGGACATCACCCTTCCACCTGCTCCTCCACCATGCAATCGAAGACCTACAACAATCCTCAGTATATCCTTCAAAGTCCATTACTATGTACGTTCTTTGCTTGTTTGTGAGTACCTCCTCTATAGACGAAATCTTCAGACTGATTCCCATGACAGACTTTATGGTGTAATATGCACACAGACCTTTGCGTACATGCATAGATTCCCAAAAGACTCGAAGATTATAAAATCGACGGTATGTTGTTGACGCGGTTTAGAACCCCAAGCTTGTGAGGGGCTGACTAGGTCGCGTACTAGGTCCTACTCCTATGGTAAGCCTGATTACCCTCACTTTGTGCAGGTGTTGCGAGCTCAGCTTACTCTGGCTCAGCTTGCTGGAGGGTGTCCACTCTGCCTTGCTCATGAACGTCCTCAATTATTACGTGATCGAGGAGGGCGGCGATGAAGCGTCGTTAGCCCTGATATACAGGTATGTGCACGGCGTCTAATCTGTGGTAGCCTATGTTTCTTAATTTACTACAGGGGCGTAGGGGTGAGCATTTCACTGATTGTGATCATCATCACCGCTGACACCCTCGAACAGATCTGTTACATCTTCGGCGTAGGTTTTTCCGCTTCTTCTCGTATTGCGTCGTAGTCACGGTGATTTCCGGCTCAGTATGTTAGTACATATCTGGTCAACCTGTGAGTAGTCCGTTTTAGCCCGTGGATTTGCCTGATAGTTTGTTTCAAGGTTTTATGTCTGGCGCATGTGGATCAGTAGGTGTCCGCAACTTTTCGACTCTCACTCTGCCTCATAATCCGCCTTTCAGTCAGCCAAAGATCCGCGTTCAGCATCATCATCGTGCGTAGCGCCCTCTAAAATAATTTCCGTCTATATTTATCTCGTACCCTTAGGCTGTTCTTGCAACCGCCCGAGTTGGTAAGAGTCCTTGTTTGCCAGTCAACACTTCACCTGTCCTCACATGTGCCTTTACGGCCTTAAGGGGTGGAAGTAACCTTCTGCACGCTAAGGTCAGTGAAACGGTGCTACTGATGGTTTTGATCTCATGATACCTCAAAGCATGTTCAACAACCAGTGGAACCTGTTCACACAAAACCTTCGGGTAGGTCGCCACTGACCGACAACCAGCGACTTCTCTGACCAGGCATCAGCCAACTTTCATTTCCACGCTCGTTTTAACCGCCGTTGTGGACTGTTGGATAGCACTGTCCATGACGTACTACCTTCATCAAGGTCGCACATCTATCAGCATGTATGCTCCGTCTCAGATCCGGCGCTAGAGAGAGAATTCTTTACTGATGAACACACAGGACCGACAGTGTGATCAACCGCTGCGTGCGGTACACGGTGGGGACCGGTGCTTTGACCTTGTGAGCTGCTTGGCGATTGTCTTGCCGCGGTGCGACTGACAGTTCCATAGCATATTCACGATTGCAATCTTGGTCACAGTACGCCCGCTTCCTCTTTACTGTTCATCGCTTACACTTATGTCAAGATGTTCACGGGCCCATCTATCACTTTCCTTTGCCTGGTGCCGGTCCAATGCAAACGTATGTTGTTTGACCTTGTGGTTCATGTTATCGACCTGTTCATCACATCTTGTTCCAGTCTATTCTAATTCCTTACTGGTGTCGTACGTTCATTGATACTCTCATCAGTTCCCACAGCTGACTAGCAGCCCGACATCCAGCCTTAACTCGAGAAATCCAAAGCGCAGGCGGGATTTGAAGTCGAGTTTTGCCCCCGACACACCCTCAGAAAGTACATTCAGTCGAGTCGATCTGATTCCACCAAACACTCCTCGGTGGAATTGGCGAACAGGCGATGCTAGCGAACCGGTAGGTGGTGCATCATGATCAACGAGTATCCTGCTGACTGGAACACGCATTCTCCCGGTTGTTAGGTAACTCCCGCAACACCTCACGATATCTGAGGGGTTTTTCGTGTGCTCTTGATGGGCCCATGGCTTCGGTCTGGCCTTTGTCGCTCGTTTTTGGCGGCGATTACACCGCTTGCTATCTTTATTTTAAGTATAAGGGAGTGTACAGAATAAAACAGGTTACGTTTGGAATATTGCTGCCTTCGTCGCGCAGATGCTACGCGTGCACTCGACCCAGTCGATTCTATGGTCCTTGTAAGTTGTAACATGCGTATGGGTAAGGGGTTGTCGTGCCGGCAAATTTAATAGTAGCCGGAGCTTTGACATTAATTTATGGCCGTATGTCAGCATAAGTACTGGTGTTCCACCTGCAGCTTGCGAGAAAATATCCGCCCGTTCACTATGTCTGCTGTTGCCGGCGCGAGCCTCGAGTCCCGAATATCGCCCAGAGTGAGCGGCAAGCGAGCGCGCAGGAAATCTTCGGAGAAATGGCGCTCAAGTCCGTCATCTTCTCCCCGTGCGGTCAATCGAAGATCCTCGAAATCCAAGAACAGCCCTTTTCGACATCAACGGGCGCCTGCGAACGAGGAGCTTTTAATAAATCGCCTGAGCCCCCCAGAATTATTCTTCAGAATCAGCGACGCTGCAGACGACATCTCTTTCGACCTTTACGCTGATATGCCAGATACCCTTGCAAGATCGGAAACGCCAGAGCTACTAGGAGAGGTAATGGAGTCTGGGGCAGGCGATCATGATATCACTATGGAAGAAGTCACGAACGATGGGGTCACCAACGTAGTTGTGGTAGGTCGCCAATCATTTGAGGAGTTCTCCACAAGTTGTTTACGTGTCGTGTGAAAAGCCTGGCGTTCCAAGCTCAAGGACAACAGTGGATACTCAAGGAATCTCACACGGCAGTCCACTGCAAGGCTCGGAGTCGGGTAACGCATCGTCGTCCTCGTCGGAAGCGGCAGTGGATTCTATTTTGAACGCTGTACTCGACACGCTCGTCGAAGACGCGCCCATGGCCCCGGAACCGGTAGATACAAGCTCATCAGCATTGTCCCCGGCACCCTCAGCACTAGTGCTAGAGACATGCAGACAGCATCTGGTTCCAGTTGTCATGATGGCGGCGAAAGCGAAGGATTCCGGGAGAAACCTGGACGTTGAGCAGTGCGCTGCAATGATCACAGATGAGCATTGCAGAAGTTTACTCGAGAAGGCCAAGGAGATGAAGGGTCAGCTGGATGCTCTCGGTCAGCGAGGGCTCCCCAGCACCCAAGAGGTTGGACTGAAGCGGGAAAGAGAGGATGCACCCCAAACCTGGGACCCAAATGCACGCGCTCGCTCGCACTCAGGGATTCCAAGGAAGGATAGCGAAGCTACACTGGTGGACGTTCCTGTGAGGAAAACAACTCCGAAGGCCCCTCGAGCTATGCTGGCCAATATTCATAGTCCAGCATTAGCTCCCGCCCCATCAATCGCATCTCCGTCAGGGAAGAACTCTGGAGAAAGAGGTTGGGAATCAAGCTCCTCGCTTGGCCTCATTTTCACTTCGGGCAATATTCCGCCATCAACTTCTGCAAGTGCGGTATCGCTAGCACAGACTCAAGACCCTTGTGTTCGAGTAGTTCCAGGTCCTCGGGAAGGAGTTTCGGTAGGGCCTGTGAACACTGCTCTTGGCTCGTCCGAAGTCCACAGCCGTGAAACACAACCATTAACGCGGGAAACTTCACCGGCCTCGCACATGGTTTCGTCGTCAGACCATCCTCAATCCACTCGGTTTCCTCGTTCTGCACCTGGGCTGTGGCTTGTTAATGCAGGACTCAGCGAACCAGATATTTTGGATGTCGAGTTTGATGTCAGTCCAGACCTCTTCATCCAGACCACTGAGTGCGTTTTGTCCATTTTTCGCTCAGCCCGACCACTTACCCTTGTCACGTAGGGGCTCAAGCAAGCTCCAAGCAACTCTTCAACTATTATGTCTTCCAGCCGATCGCGCGGACGATGTCCTCAAAGGGCTCAGATCTGAGACACCAGAGGATATTCACGGTGTACAATCTAGTTGGCCCGGTGCGAAACTTGTCTTGCTATTGAACCCCGGGGGTAAAACCGAAATAACATGGCTTCCTTACGATATTGCAAGTGTTCTTCTCGATATCATCTGTCGTCAGTACTAAATTCCCTGCGCAGGAAGGTGGAAGTTCGTTGGATATGACAGCTGGTGTAACTGTGGGAACAAACACATTGCGTCTCATCCATCTCGGGGATCTGTCTGATTATACGTTCGTCTTGTACGCGTCCGGCGCCAAGCCCCCAGAAGTGATCAAAGAGACTCAGGGAGAGCGGGATTGGCGAAAGATCTTCGACCGACCTTCACAGCCCAATATCGTGCCTGTTTTTGGGGGCACGTTTACGGTTGGTCAAAATCCAATAACTGTACCATGATCCAAGGCTGTTTGCGTTCGAGGTGGCTATCGGCAACGTGTCGAATTGTGAAGATCTTAGTGCGGGTGTGCTGTGGAAGAGAAGAGAAGAAGGGGTTTCATGACACGGCCACGACAACTACTCTTGGCTGAGCGGGACTTATACTCATACCACCAAATGACTCCCCAAGCCCATTAGCATCCGCGTCGGCACCCTGGGAAGTCGTCCCAGGGATCGTGAGCCCTCCAGTGTCCGCCAATACCACGCCCTGGGCTCTTTCAATCGCATTGTCATCGTTTTCCACGCTCCCTTCCCTCTCAGCATCATCATCTTCGTCTTCCTCGTCATCTATAGCCACCGAAGCCCACTCCCGGTATACGCCTTGGATATACGAACTTGACCTGGGAAGTTTGTATGGATCGAATGGGAAGAATGTGTGGAGCTCGGTGTTTATTTTTTCACCCATCACTCCCCATGTTACTTTCTGTCCCGTACCATTGCTACCGTTGTATTCCGAGCGTTTGTTGGCCTCGAGAATCGAATAGCAGTATATGAAGTCGGTAGCTTGAGCGACGCGAGCAAATTGCATAACCACGTTGGAGGAGCATACCTAACTCAGGATCAGTGCTGGAGCTTCTTTTGAGATCGCAGGTAGTTGTTACCTTCAATGGGTTGAGTGATGACGTGATCGCTCGTTGTACAACATTCAGCTCTGGCATCCATTTTTTTCGTCCTCGCAAATCTTCGGCGTCATCTTCTTCCTCCTGGAGATCTCTCCAGCGAAAACAGAATATGAGGAAGACAGCCTGAGCGATCGCGTAAAACACGCTGTGGTGCGCCATACTAGGTAGGGCCTGCGCCGATTGCATTATACTATCATATGCATCCAAGTGTGTCCGCAGGAAGGCGCAAAGGACATTGGTAACCCTCCGTGCACCCTCCCGGTCTACAAACTGTGCCCGACTAACGAAAGAGGCAATATAACTTGCAGCCGCTGTACGGGTCACTGCTGGTACGTCGTTGCCGAGGAGCGCCTTTTCGACTAGCAATCCTTGGAAGAGGTCGCTAAATTCGGGGTCGAGAGAGGAGTACCAGAAGATGAGGAATTGGGTATAGCGAGATTTGAAGGTCCGGATGATGGTCCGATCGAAGATGGAGAGCAGAGAATGGAACTGAGCAGCTCGAAGAGCTCTGCCGCTCTCCTCTGATAACGGCGACGAAGCGCGGGGAGAGTCGATGGGAGAAGGGATTGTAGGTGGTCGGGGAGTAGAGGGTGACAAGGGCAGGATAAGGTTCGTTTCAACAGCAGCGTGTACATGGTTGAAATGGTCAAATATGAGCTTGAGAATTGCATCGAGCTTGTCCACCATATCGTGAATGTGCTGAGTGTCTGACTGCTCCTGAGGCTTGCCACTATCATCCTCGGTATCGCCATCGTCGGAAGACAAGTCGCTAAGATTGCCGTCAGAATCATTGCCATCAGAGTCAGAATCATCGCCCTCCTGCCCAACAACGGTATCGAAGGGGTCAAATTCAAAAACGTCATCATGATCTGGTGCATCTTCCTCCTCTAGTTCTTCTAACTCGACCTGAATCTCTACCTGAGAACCAGAGCCCCTAGGTTAGAAATTCATAACATGAAGATGGAAGGGCTCACATCAATCTGGATAGCACGATCTATGATGGTAGCTAGTATTCGATCCGCAAGTTCAGAACAATATTCAGTTACCCGGAGAAGATTCCGAATATATGTAACTTGCGCAACTTGAGACTGGCGTTTGTGGGGGAAGTTACGAACGAGCAGTGGCTGCAGAGTCGATGGTAAAGTCGGGATCAGAGACAGCAAGTGGCGGAGGAGGTAGTGCAGGCGGTCGTAGATGATACGGCGCGTGAGGGGAGTAGCGGAACTCTCGGGTCCCCCGGTGTTAAGAGCTTGAAGTCCTGATTCTGTTATGCGATCTTGGTAACTATTTCGCTCTTGCTAGTACAAGCGAAAGAGAACACACGATGTGTAAGCCCTAGGGCAATCTTGCTTAGCACGAGGGATAAATATTCTGGCCGCGCGCTCAGGAGCATGCCTATGAAAACAGTGTACGACTTTACAAAAGCGGTGTCCATCGTAGTCCAGGGTAAATTGATGATAGCTTCTACAAGATGGGAATGGCGCCTCTCGAGTCTGGAGAGGACGTGCGATAGAGCTATAATCCATAAGCGCAGCTGTGTCGTCGGGACAGCAGTTCCCCCTGTTTTCTTTGGGTTAAATTGATCCACAAGATCGTCGAAATCCTTGCTCGGACCCTACAGAACCATAAGGTGGCGCCACCGGTAGGACAAGATGACTTACATCGAGCTTTTCCAGCAGTGCTTTATTGACAAACGCGAGGAACATATCCTTTTTGTATTGCTCATCTTGTTTGACTCGCGAATTTGTTGCGATCGGACGCTGCGTAAACAATGGGGAGGTGTCTGAAGCATCTGCCGACGGTGATTTAGACGATGAGGATTTTGTGAATTTGTCCAGCAAGATCTTTGGCGGGGGTTCCATGAAACGGACAGTCGGCGAATATGGCCCTGTTTTTGGAGTTCTCTGGTTGAACTGCGACCGCCTTGAATGAGGGTCCATTCCGACCTCTGGCGTTATGGATGAGGAGAGAAAAATATTGCCCTCAAAATCTTCTCCTGTCCAAAAATAACCCTAATATTATGAGGGAAACTGTGGAACACTTCCATTTACGGGCGGATCTGCAGAAATATTCACCAATTTAGCGCAGAACTTGACGCTTGTGCCCAGTTAAGCTTCCTGTTTCTCCACTACAAATCCACCCATCATGTCGGCGTCGCCATTCTCCTCGGCGCACAGACTCTACGTGAAGTCGCTGTACAGGCGCATGCTGAAAAATGAATTAGACTGGGTTGTCCGAAGAGATATCTGGCGAGGACGGGCGCAGTTGATCAGAGCAGAATTCGAGCGGAACCGGTGAGTTGGGCGTTGATTTCTGAGCTTTGGTGTCGTCGGACGATGTAGGGAGGTGAGATATGAGACTAACCGTGTCCTTTCGAATTTAGGGATGTACATGAGCCGAGGGCATTGGCCCAAATTCTAGAGCAAGCTGAGGCGGCTTTAGCCAGGAAGCTGCATCCCGATCCCTATATTCGTGAGTCGTGCTCACCTCTTAGTTTTCTTACCGACATTGACTCGTTGCGCGCCAGCCCCAACGATGCCCGGGGGCACAAAATGGTATGTAGTCATAGCCTCGAGTAATATTTACACGATCTCTGACCGAAATGATGTCTTAGGGAGCGAAACATACCTGTACGCCCGAGTTCTACCGTGAATCTTACTGTGAAGATGCTGATGGATTGGTTTGAAGCCTACAATCGCACCCCTCTACGATCACACCGCTGCTCATCATTAGCGTTGTACTTTGCGTCTGTCAGCAACGAATCTATTCCGCTGAGTTTGCTTTGCTTGGTCTCGTCATTTCGAACCTTCTAGTAGTTTGGAAGCCTGGACCATCGATATCAGCTCCATTGTGTGATACAGTCTGTTTGAGTCTCTGAAACGTAGCCGCTACCCCAAAACACACGGGTCTGCTTGAGTGGCCAAGCTATGTAATAAGTCACGGACCTTTGGCACTCGGACCATTATTCAGGTTTTCACTGTTCTACTATGACCCAGAACTCATAATCCCAGTTCTCGTTGTTATATCTATCTGTTATACCTCCAGGGCAGTTCTAGGACCATGAACTATATTCGCGGGGCAGTCAGTGCTATCAGTGCACCGTACCAGTACTACAGGGATCTACCCCCAATAAATCCGTCCACCCTCACTGGCGCGATTGATGTGATTGTCATCCGACGACCCACCGACACGGGGGATATATCGCTTGCATGTTCGCCATTCCATGTCAGATTCGGGAAGCTACAGGTGTTGCGCCCAGCGGAGAAGAAGGTGAGTCGACTCCGGTGAGTGGAGTTTGCGGAAGTATCTGAGACTGCGCAGGTCAATATCTTTGTCAATGGCAACCCTATACCATTCAGCATGAAGATCGGAGACGCTGGAGAGGCCTTCTTTATCTTCGAGACGGACGAAGACATACCGGAGGATCTCGTAACTAGCCCATTGCTACAGGCAACGCAGCCCGCTGAGGACGTGGGCGTCGAATCGGACAGATTCGGTGCCAAACGCCCTGATGGAGATGTTACAGTCAAAGTAGAGCCCAAAGGCGAGATGCAAGAGCCGGAGTTCTTGGACTTGAATGCTTCTCTCGATTCGCCGCCGACTTCGCAAACCTATCCTCCAGCTGACACTCCAATGAATCTCTCAGACCATGTGGACGAGGCGTCAAGCGCCTTAGAAAGCATGTCCATGCCTCCGGTAGTTCACTATGCAGATGGCAAGCTCCAGTAAACATCAGCTTTATATCTACGTATTGAGTTTCTATTTAGGTGTCGCTTTGGATATGGAGGAGTACCACTCTCATGGTCGCGATGCGTCCGACAGAACAGTAACTTCTGACAACACGAGCGGTCCTTCGTCACATAATATCGCATCCGCCGGCAGCTCGCCTTCCCATACGCCCCAGGCTTCCAGTTGCGTGACTTACGTTAACTCTCTGCTTGTTCTGACCGCTTGATAGGATCACCTAGCCCCGATGCTCGAATCGCGTTCCCTTCAAAGTCGAGGAAAGCTTCACTTTTAAAGACGTCGTTCCCAGCTCGGCGTGCTGTGTCCGAGTCTCCAAGCGACTTCGCTGAGTCGACACTGCACGACGCGTTGGAAGTCGGTAGCCCGCCCTTGCAAGAATACTCCTGGGAGTGGGGCGCGTTTCCCCAACCATCCCCTATGACGCCGCATTTTCCTAATGCCGGATCCATGAAGGGCAAGGCCAAGGCGCCTATGCGCACGGATACTCTCGAGCAGCCGGACGACGAAGACGACCTCACACTTATGCGAAGTCGCAGTGTGCCTCCGGAGCTCGAGGGTAGTCCGCATACGATCCGGTCAGCTCTTCCTCTCGTAGAGGACGAACATACTATAGGAGTGAGGGAGGAGAGTGGGGGCTTTGGATCGGGCGGTATGATGACCGCGCGACCAGACGATCCAACCAAGTTCCAGGTGTGGATCGAAGGCAAGGTCGTTGACTTTGAGCTAAGTCTAGTGTCATCTACTGAAGTGTTCAATGGGCGGGACGAGGTGGAGGCCGCACGTATTTTCGACAAGGGGAAGATTGATTATCGGAGACTTGTGGAAGACGAAAGTGCTGTGAGAGACGATGGACTGGTTATCAAATGGGCTGGTGGACAATACATCGCCCGATCCGACGGCTCACCACTCATGGACGCACTAAATCTGTGGTGCGCTACTGCACCACGGGATCACCTCGAGCACCTTCCATCTCCGACTTCTCCGGAAGAGCAACCATTGTCTTCTGCAGACGAACCGGAGGAGCCCAAGCGCGCAGATTCGGAGCCTCCGGAGACGTCGCGAAAACCAACGTCGTCGAGCTGGGTAAGGTGGTGGAGCCGAAGCAAGGATCCTGGGGAGGGCGAACTGGGGTCGAGTCGGCCGGCACTGAGGGTGTCAAACACTGTCCCACTGGATACGGTGAGTAAAATAGAGCAAATACTTGGCGCAAATGATTTATGCCCTTCCTGGACAGATCTCGAAGCCGCTGCCAGTTCCGGTACCGCCACAGCCGCGCGCCCACGCCCCATCTGCGTCCGTTCCATCGCCTTCGACACCTGCCGAGGGCAAGTCTCCAGCTATCGAGCCTTTGGGCGACGCTCTGCGCGCGAAGATTGCCCGAACCCAGAAGAAGTTTGCCAAGACCCTGCGGCTTTCTTCCGATCAGCTGGTATTTCCCCGTCTCGTCGACCTTTTAGCTGGGGTCTGATCAGTGTTATCCTAGAAATCCCTTAATCTCAAGTCTGGTTCAAACACTATCACATTTTCACTGTCCACTACCGGGGCACCTGCATGCACAGCTCGCATATTCGTCTGGGACTCTACGGATCTCGTAGTTGTCTCCGACATCGACGGTACTATCACAAAGTATGGAACCCGCTCTAGCGACGCCCCCTATACACTCTGATGTTGGCTGGAAACTCTAGATCCGATGGTCTTGGTCATATCTTCACGATGATAGGTCGAGATTGGACGCATCTAGGCGTTGCGAAGCTGTACACCGATATCACGCGAAACGGGTATAAGATCATGTACCTTACCTCTCGTGCCATAGGCCAAGCAGACTCTACCCGCGATTACTTGAGAGGCATCAAGCAGAATGACTATCAGTTACCGGAGGGACCCGTCATCATGAGTCCAGATCGACTAATGGCTTCTCTGCATCGGTGTGTTCCTACGATAGTACGTGTCTAACAGACGTCTGATCCTCTGTAGCGAGGTCATCATGCGAAAACCGGAAGTCTTCAAGATGGCTTGCCTGCGCGACATCCAGCGGTTATTCGGAGAGGCCACGCGGAGTCCTTTCTACGCTGGGTTTGGCAACCGCATCACGGACGCTCTTTCCTATCGTAGCGTGAATATACCCAGCGCGCGGATATTCACGATCGACTCGTCCGGAGAGGTCAAGCTGGAGCTTCTTGAACTTGCGGGTTATAAATCTTCGTTCGTTGACTTTGCATCGCTATCCTTGCACTGTCTGGTTCTGAAATGGCGTTTTCTACGACAGGTACATCCACATGACGGACCTGGTTGACCAGATGTTCCCTCCCATTCACCGAAAATGGGCTGCTGAATTTACCGACTTCAACTACTGGAAACAGCCTGTCCAGGAATTTCCACTCCCTGACTTGACGCCTGCTTCGCCTGCGCTGAGTGCTCGCTCGGATACATCTAACCAGAGTGCTCTTGCAAGATTACGGAACTTTAGCCTAGTTGGGACGAGACAGTCGAACAACATGAAACAATTCAGCCTCCCTCCGCCTGCAACAGCACCAGAGGGCACCCCAACCACGGGCGACGGACACAGGAGTTCTCATCTCCGACAGATGTCGTCGCTAGAGCGGTTGAGCAGCAGACTAGCAGCATTGACGCAGTCATCGTCCTCAACTGTCGACGGGCTGAGTGAGAGTCCGGCATCGCGTTCATCCACTTCCACGTTTCTGGACTCTGACGACGAGGACGAAGGTGAAGGAGGCGCATTCAAGGGTAGACGCCCGAGAAGTCGGAGCATGACGAGCATGCCCGGGTCACTCGATGACATGCAGTTCGGCATGGATTCCGATGGGGACGTGGAAGCAGGGTATGGGTATGGTGGTGAGGAAGAAAGTGTGGAGAATGAGGAAGAGGCTGCCGAGGAAGCTTTTGACGAAGACTTCTTCACGACGAGAGAAATGAATAATGTACCATACCCGTGATTCCCATTGGTCGTGTCTTGCGGATTCCTTCTATTCCCTGTCTCGAATAGACATATTCATACACACGAGAAAAAATACTTCGTAATAAATGCGTGATCGTCAAGAGCAGTACAAGTACAAAGGTATTTATCTAGGGATCCGGGAGCTGTGATGGTAGTGTGGGTCGCCAAGAGCAAAAGCAGTGGTGGTATGTAGCTAGAGTATGCAAGGACTGAGGCGGTATGTTAATGAGACATGTCCCAGATCGAAGCGGCATCGCAGTTCGTTTTAGTGTCATATTCGAGGCGTACCACTCATTTGGTATCCAATGGCTTGCAGTGGTAGACGTAGCCGTCATAGGCCCCTTGGGTGTCTGAAAACAGAGTTCCCAGAAGCTTCTTCTCCTCACCGGTGAATCCCTCGATGTCGCTGTCGGATGCTTCAAAGTGAAGCTTCTCCTTCGTCGCTACCCTCTGTACCACCGTATCTTTCCATTTCCTCCACACCCTCGTTTCATTCGGAACAAACTCGTCCAGGAGCTGAAGGGGTTCGGCGGGCTCGAGTACAAGGAGCACAAAGACCGCCATGGCCGACCGCGTCCCCAGCATATATTTTTTCATCGGCGGATTTAGTAGGACGTGCTTCATCAATATCTCCCTCTGTATCTTCTCCTTATCCAGCGAAGAGAGATACGAATTGTACCCCCACGAGACACCAAGCGACGCCACGAACATGAGTTGGCCGAATAGAGTGCCCTGCGGTATAAGCAGGAGTTGCGCCACGAACTGGATCGTCAGAAGCATCGAGCACCACCCAATGTTCCTGTATACCGGCTCGCTCGAAAATCTCAGTGAGAACTTCCCCCGAGTGACTGTGTTCACCGCCGCCTCCTCTCCTTTGAGTATAATGACTTCACTCTCCGTGAACATAACCCCATCTCCCTTGGGTGCTCCAGCTGCGGGTCGGGGGTGATCGAAGGTAAACTTGCCGGAGCCGATCACGAAACATGATATTCCGCTGGAAACGATGCCGAGCAGGATCATGGTGAAGCAATACCAGTCCTCGAATAGTCCGCAAATAATGCAAGTGCCGATGCTGACGGTGATTGGGATGCTCGCGACGAGGCCTGAATACGTCCTCAATCGTTTGGGGTTCATTACGAATTCCGGGACGTGCGATAGCCCGACGATTGTTACGCCCACTGGGGTCGTCGTTCTTCCTTGTACCTTCTCCGCACTTCTGGCCTCGCACTCTCTCGCGAATAAGGCGCCCAAGTGACTCGTCTGCGGTATGATAGTGCCTGACTGAGCGGCTCTGTATTTTGGGCCCTTCAGCCCATCCAATTCGAAGAGTGTGGCAGGATCTGTGTTGACGCCTGGAAAGAGCCCATCCCAAAATCTCGAGTTGGCGAGTCGTCCATATCTTTTCCCTATTTCATAGGCCCCCGGCGAATTATACCACCCCAGCCATCGCCTCCCCTCATACACGTGAACTGTCGCCATGGCTGAAACAGCCTCATCGCCTCCAAAAAAACCTGCCACTCCCGACGTGTCGAGGGTGAAATGAGAGTTCTCCAATGGTAATGAAATTGAATCCATCGTCGCTCGGCGAGTTAAGGAATTCTGAAGATTGGGCAGATACATGTTAGAAAAGATAGGCAGCGCCAATGGCCTGCAAACCTCTGAGATTGATTTTATGGGAATTTGGGAGAGCTGACCTTGATGATATCGATGGTAACCATCGACCCTGGAAGCCCTAACGGCTACGAGGATGCCCGGCTTGGAAGGAGAAGAGTTAATTACACTCTTGGCGCGGGACTTTCAGTGACAGCGCTCGCCTGACGGGGAGAAGGTACACAATAAGTCAGTTGCGTCCGCTTGAGACAGCTTGGGGGGTATATGGTCAATGGTTAGACTCCTGGATTCTTAAATAATATATCAAAAGTGATCCGGAGGCAATGCAGCGATATCTAATTATATGACTGTGCGTGTTGGCGCAAGGGTAGGGTATTTATTGGAGTAGAGAGTCTGGACGAGCACTGCGCGAATGCGGGAAGGCGGCAAGCCAGTTGCCAAAGACCAACAAGCTGGGCGGTGGATACAGCGCATGGGGCTGCATAAGAGGTCCAATCATTGCCACGTCGAGCACCTTGGCGCTCTTCCAATGGACATGAGAGGGACATTAAAAGGACATGTTGATGGATTGGACACCCAGGAGGTCCCTCCACGTCATAACGTTACCTCCAACGCGCAATTGGGGTATTTCCGAGTAGCTGTGAGGCCGCGCGGTGCAATGGGCGATGGTGTAATATGGGTGTGAGAAAAGCATAATCCGGATTTCATCCACAAGGTGTTTGGAGTGGTGGAACAAGGGGATTGGAGGGAGACAGCATGATACACAAATGCGGCCTTTCTGTAACTCGGAGTACAGGACCATGACACCAAACAGCTGAGCCACATCTATCACAAGAGGGCGACGAAAAGCGATTGGAGACAATAAAGCATGCAGGCATGCTACCAAACCCAATTAAACCGAACAGCGCCCAAAGATGTTCATTTAAATGGCACCGTGCATCTTAGCGACAGAGGGTCCCTCTCACTAACGAACGCCCCATTTGCGACTTTCACCCATATTGGTTGTTGGCCCAGTCCCAGTCCTCTTCGTCGTCGTCTGAGAGGTCGAGACCATCTTGACTGCTGCTGTCTTCGCCGCCGCCGTCTCCGTCCTCCTGCTCTTCGTCGTCCTCACTCAACGTATACCCTCCGCCAAGAGGTGGCTAAAAAGCCTGGACATAACTGACGGGCTGAACTTCCGAAGCCCGAGAGTATCCACGAACATGCCGCAAGTAAAACGATCGAAGAGCTGTCCATCGACATTCTCCACCTGTGAGTATTGACGACGACGCAGCATCATAGTCAGCCAGTGGGAGGCGAATGGGTGAGAGAGGTCGGGACACCATGCATTTTCTTTTAGACGGTGCCAGACCGGGCCAGCTACCAGTGCGCGTCAGCAGGCGACCACAGAGGAGAGACGAAATGGGGGCGAACAATGCATAGCGCAGACGAGCAGCGACGCACAACTATCCCCCCAGACCTGCACTGTGGCAAAGTCGCCGCTGTAGATGTTGAAATCCACATTGTCTGGAGTCAAGATCAGACAGTTGAGAACGATCTGTTTTAACGCCCTGAATTTAGGCATAAGCGGTGCACTCGTTGATGAACTGTATCATATCGTCAGAGCATATGAACGCCAACAGTAATTCATTATTCTTATTCTTACCGCTTCATCATCAGAGCTAGTCCGAAAAATATTGCCGTTGTTTATGCAAATGGCGTCGATTCTAGGGAGATACCTCGCCACCGCTTCAATGAATCCAATGCTCCAATTTGAGCGGATGGCGTTGAGACGAGTAAGTGGTCCGGTTGATTGTGCCAGCAACCTTGGAGCGTCGATCAAACCATCGTCATCAGGCTCCCAGTGCACTGTGATGCTCTGAATTGGAGCCCCTTGTACGATGAAGGGGACGTGAGGGCCGGGAATTGTGGCGGCCTGCAGCACAGGCGTATGAACATCAGCAAAGTCCGAGACATCCGTATGGGACATTGTCGACTTGTGCGCTATGTGAAGTTCCTTGACCGTGGGGTGGCGACTTAAGAATGCAGCTGTCACGGCAGTCGACTCGAGGTAGCCTCTGAACGTCTGTAAGTTGGGAAATCGACTATTTTTGAGAGCAATTCCAGTGTCGAAATCAAAGAAAAGAAGAGTTAGTTCAGTCAGGCTTGTGCAAACCTCGAGTGCACGTTCGACAAGCCTGTAAAAAGCGGGAAAAAGGCATGGTCTGCAGCTAGAACTTCTGTTAGTCGGTGAGCTCGGGCGAGGAGAAGAAGATATTTACGAACTAAACAAACCCCTCCTCATAAATGTGCGGACTGATAATGCCGCGGTAGGATTTGATAACAAGGTCTTACAGATGCGGACTGTTGCGCGGGCGCTGGTTAACTGGACATGACGATAAAGCCATAGAGTCGCGACGGTGTTGAATATTTTCGAGACTGTGCATAAAGACACGGGCTCGGGGCATTCGCACTCTCCTACAACCGTGCCCAGTAACTCTTGGGGGAGGTCAGGAAGTCGAGCCATACCGTGACTGATGGAAGAGATTATTTTACTGTAAGATTTTACGCAATTCCATTATATGATTGAGATCATGTGATGCAAGCTCAATATCACGTGGGTGCGTGTTATTGTGGCGTATATGGTTGTTTGTTTCTGTGGGTCCAGCTTTTATTTGGTTCATGTTCGTTTTCTGTTGCCGGTCTTGTTTTGACTTTCGGTTTTCTCGTCCTGACGCCTTTTCTTCTAGCTCAGAGCCTTTTTCCGTCGGCTTTTTGTCACGAAGGCCTTACGCCGTTCACGCACCCACGCACCCGACACTCTCTCCTCAAGAAGCCCATCAAGAAACTATCCACGACCAAGAATCCACAATGATCCCGCTCATCCCAACACTCGCACTCGCTTTCATCTCGTTCATATGTTCAGCCTTCGTTATTCTTCGTATAGTAATTCCCATTTTACCTCCTCATCCCTTGAGCCGACGAGTCCCACCCGTACGTGCTTTCCCCCACGAGAACGAACGGTCAGAAAACATCACTGACATTCGTGTTGCTTACAGTCTGAGTTTGGACTGCCTAACTACAATTTTCGCTCCCTTTCTTCAGCCGACAAGAGCCATCTTTGGCTCGCATCCCTCGACATCATAGCGCTAGGCGTGTTCATCTGGCAAGCAGTAGACGAGTACATGGGAGGTCCCTCCAACTTTGGCGAGGCCCGTGATCCTGCATCATCAGCGAGACTTTGGTTCGCCTTGACAATACGGCAGAACTGTCTCCTTGTAGTCTCAGGGCTCACCCTGATCCACATCCGTATGGGACGTTCTGTATCCTTCGGAGCAAAACACTGGATCCTCTGGGCGCCTACCCTGCTGCTTGGGGTGACCTCCACCGCCTTATCGGGCGTTCTTGCAGGTGCTGAGGTCCCAAGTTTCTTTGTTGGCCTCATAGCCTACTCGACCTCGGTTGCTCTCCTGAGCAGCGCGGCTTTCGGAGGTCTAATCTTCACCCTGATGGTCATCAGGCGTAATCTCGCTGCATTGAACGAACCCGCTGACAACTGGCCCCCCGTCAAGGCAGTCGAAGAAAAGCCTCGTCCCTCGTTCGCCACTGAGGACATTGACGGCCTTCGCGAAGGCAGCTCCTGGCTTACATCCGATGCTAGTTCCCGCCACGAATCCTGCTCAAACTGGTCTTTCTCGACTCACCAGACCCACCACGGTTCGATGCGCCTCAACCCTGCGGCAGCCTCTCAACAATCGCTCGCTCCCAAGTCGTCCTATTGGTTCAACCCCGCTGCGTCCGCACATGCCCTCGACTCCCCTATTCCTCCGGTTCCTCCTTTGCCGTCCCCTTACCGCCCAAGCACTTCCCCGACATGCTGCGGTCTGAGTGAAGATCCTGATCCATTCCGTCGCGACGTTCCTAGTCGCCCCCGCCTCGGCTCTCAGAGCTCGTGGTTGACATCACCTTCCGGCTCCCAGGTCACCTTGTCCGCCTTCTCATACCCTACGACTCACCACGGACCTAGCGCAGCGGATCTCCATGCTGAATTGCTCCCGTCGACCGCAGTCTCCCGACCTGCTACGCCTGCTCTATCAAGTGCTCGCGTTCTTGGTGGCTACGGTTACACGGCAGATTCAGAGAAGGGCATTGCGTCCTTGGCCGTGACAGGAAGCGAGATCGACGTCTCCTTCTACCGCTATGCTTGCTGGTTGATGTCCATTTGGATTCCCCTTGTGAGTGCTGCATTACTGGATCACGAGTGTGAGCTGATAGTAAAATTCAGGGCTTGTCACTCCCTTACCTGTTCACGGTGTCCGCCGATGGCTCTGCCGCTTCAGACGCTCTTCCCATCCTCCTTGTTCTGTCGGTGACCATGTCATCTCCGTTGTTGGCCCTCAACATCCTATTGCGATCGCCCATTCCTATCCCCTCCGGACTGTTCGATGTTCACGCCGACCCTCCCTCCGTGGTCATGCGCGCACCTTCGCCGGCTGTTACCCTTGCATCATATAACCGCGACTACAAGCGCAGCGGTAGTGTCACAGTTGTCGAAGGTCGCCGCAGCGGTGATGTATGGATCACCCAAGGTGACGCAGTCGATGGTAAAGGGAAGGTGGCTCGTGCTTTCGGGCTCATGTCTCCAGTCCCAAGATTGGCTGTCCTCCCTCCCGACGACGACGGTCAAGATGGCGAGTTGACTCCACCCTTGCCCATGCAGACGGAAGACACCTCGTTCCCAAGCACACTCCCTGTCACGCCACAATCAACCAACAGTGCGGAGCTCGGGAGGGTTAGGAAGGAGTCCAAGGCTTCGTCGCACCTTTCCGGGGGGGAAGAAGCCTACGCTGGATACGCCTCTAAAATCATGATCGCACAGAGGCACTATTCTGCGCTTGCTACCACGGTCATAGTTCCTGCGTCTCCGGAGAAGAGGGAATCTGCGGGTGCGACCCTGAGCGCCACCACCGGCTTTGCCATCGACCAAGGCGGTGCTACCACTTCCGGTTCCTCGTCGCACCTTCGCTCTCGCTCTACTTCCTCGGTTATTGGCCAGGCGATCACGACTGCTGATATCAGTCCTCCGCCTTCCCTTCCTCTGCCGCCGACGCCACCCAATGTCAGGAATGCCAAGCTCGCAAAACAACTTGTTCACCGAAAGTCGTATTCATCTGGTTTCTCCTTCGGCGCGGTCGTGAATGACGATCTTAATGAAATTGACGCACTTACCGCCGGACTACTTCCCTTGCTCGTCCCAGGGCTGAAGCTCGGAAACGACATGAAGATTCGCGATTGGGATTTCTCTCCGCCGCTGAGCAGCACCGTAACGAAGAAGAAGGCCAGCCGTCATGCCAAGCAATCGGCTGGGTCTGACTTCGGTGTGTTAGCTCGGGAAGAGTTCTCGTCCCCACAGCTGCATTCGACCCCTGCGCCAGGTAAACAGAACGCGAGAGCAAGGAAGACATCTGCACACAAGCGAAACCACATGAGCTTGCCCAGGTAATATGCAGCCTACCTCGAAGACTGATTCAATTCACTTACCGTATCTTAACAGCTTGGGTCTTGGCAAAGATACCGCCCACTCCTGGAAAGCCGAGCTGAACCGCGCCCTCGCAAGTAAGGTCGGACAATACGCAACCATTGCCGACAGCGCTCGGAGGAACACTGTTTGGGCCGATGAATCAGTCCCAAACATCCTGGCACACCCAAAGACCACTCAAGAAGATGGCGTCCTTCTTCAACCCCCACCCTCCACCGGCGCTTCCCTTGGTCGTTCATGGTCCACGCGCACCTTGGGTCTCCGTGCTGAGGTCCCACATGCAGTCGACAGCGCCCGTGCCTCGGTCGCTACTCTTCTGTCCGATCGAGTTGTTCCTCCTTCAGCGGCCAGTACCGTTACATTGTTCGAGCCCGAATATGGTTTCGATCCCATGGCCGAGAGTACACCACACGATAGCAAGAAAGCCCTTCAGTACACCCGAAAATATCAAGCCGCCGCCATGCCCCGCCCCACATCTCGTCGCTCAAGCATTGTCTATATAAAATCCGATGAAAATGCACATACCGAACCCACCACGATTACGAAATCCGACGAGTCCCCCAAGACTTTCGCTCAGTGGTCCGCCCGAGCGGTACGACCACTTATACCCAAGGCCAGCAAATTGCAGCGCAAGCAACCCTCGCCCGAAACCAAGCCAAGCTCCCCTAGTGGTGGCTTGCGACCTCTGTCACTCCTTCAGGATCGTGATTCCAACCGCGCTGGTGATGTCGCCAGCGTCGGTGCAACGCGCCCGCTTGTTCTTGGAAAGAAGAAGCAGAAGAAAGTGACACAAGACGAGAACGCCGATCCTAGTTCTGCGAACAAGTATCTGAAGCCGTTGCAGCTTGCTCGATCTGACACGAGCAAAGTCCGCGGAATGCTTCGCAGAGACGAAGTCTTGCCGAACGTGGTCATCAGACCCCCTTCGACAATTGAACCGATGGGCTCTCCTTACGAATTTCGTTGATCGATGATACCTTGCTTTCTCTTGTTTATTTTGTTTGACGCTTTTTATCCCCTTTGCTTTCGAATAGGTTTTCGCAGTGCAGTCTCTTTCCCAGAATCCCAATGATCTAACGTGTATCAGTTGTTCTGATCAATGCTGTATAGGCACTATGCTCTCCTTCTCTACCTCACGTACCTCTACCTCCGGTCATCATGTCGCATTGAACAATTACATTCAAGCATACAGACAGTTGCTATTTTATCTCGTTAGTCTTATTCCCTATGCCGCCACTTCCTTGTTGCTTTGTCGCAGCCAGTGACTCTTGAAGAACTCACGCTTTACCATAACCACAGTTCTGTTGGCTCGAAGATGTGATCCAGCACACAATGACACGTGGATGAGTTAACTCCTGAATGACGAGGTACCCTTTGACAGGATTCGTCGGTTCGACGGTCTTTCTCCTTCCCACGGGACGTCGAGTTTTTTCTTGCGTCCCTCCGAGCTTGGAGGTGGAGTGGACAGACCATCCTAATTTCACAATGCTACAGAAGGACCCGCCTCATACAAAAATACAGCTGTGACTATTGATACATATGCACATTAACGCTCTTCGAATCCGCAGTGGCTAGGCGAGAGCTCCTTGAGCCTTATGACTGGTAAATGGACCTCTGGGAGTTGCCTCGACATTGCCAAATGAAGCGCCAAATTGTCGAGAAGTTGGCGTTGGGATATTGAAACCAATCTGTGGTGAACACGGTTAGTGCATAACTTCGAATTGATGCATGGCACCAAGGCATGTACTCACAATTTATGGCGTTCGTCTACTCACACAGCCTTAAACGAGTCACCCTTGTACTGATTAGGACGGTACGAGATGTATCCGTCCCATGCAGCTGTTGCGTCGCCCAGCAGAGTTATCAGGAGCTTCTTCTTGTTGTCGTCCAACTCTATAGCTGCCCTAGGCCAATCCGCCTCCTCGAAATGTAATTTTTCTTGGGCCAAAATTTTCTTCACCACCATCCCCTTCCATATCTTCCACACCTCCGTGTCGTTCGGCAAGAATTCGTTGAGCATTTTCATTGGCGTCAGGGGTCGAAGTATAAGGATGACGAAAATCGACATGGTTGTTCTTGTCCCCAATTCGTATCTCTTCATCGAAGGCTTGTTCAATAACTCATAGAGTATATCCGCCTGTATCTTCTCCTTCTCCAGCGACGACAGGAAAGAGTTATAGCCCCACGAGACCACGAGGGACACTATGAACATGATTTGGCCGAAGAGCGTGCCTTGAGGAATGAAAAGGAGCTGCAGCAAAAACTGCAAGACCAGTAGCAGCGAGCACAGTCCGATACTCCGATATTCGGGGCGTTTCTCTTCTGCAAGATCTCTCCCTTCAAGGGCACCCCCGTTTTCGATGCTGGAACGTCTCTTTTCCTCATGAACCATATCGTCGGGATGTTCCGAAAGGCTTGGACCTATCTTGCCATGGCGTCCTTCCATGTTTAATACGAATCTTCCCTTCGTGACAAAATTCACGCATCTCTCCTTTCCCTTCAAAAGTACGATCTCCTCTCCCAACAACATTCCGTCTCCTGGCGGCGCACCGGGGGCAGGCTCCACGACTGTGTCAACTTGGAGGAGGCCGGAGCCGATGATCAGGCAGGACAATCCACTGGAAATAATTCCGAGGAGAATCATGCTGAAGCAAAACCAGTCCCCTGCCAATCCGCATGCAGCGCAGGTAGCCGCGCTGACCGTGGTTGGTATGCATGCAAGTAAGGTCGAGTTAAAGCTCATGGTGGGGATAGGTTTATCATGCGAAAAGTCGCCCAGCTCGACGACTGTCACTCTCTCCGGTCGCGTGGCCCTCCCCGCCACCTTCTCTTTCTGCAGCTCCTTGCATTTCTCCGACAGCAAGTACGCCAAGTGGGTTGTTCGTTTGATAACGCTTCCTGATTGCGATGCGACGTATTTCGGGCCGACCTTGCCATCAAGTTCGAACATGATGGCAGGATCTACGTTGGGTCCCGGGAAGAGTCCGTCCCAGAGACGCGAGTTGGCGAGCTGACCAAAGCGCTTCGCGACTGTGTAGCTTCCGGGAGAGTTGTACCATCCCCACCACCTTCTTCCCTTGCGCAGGTGTACTGTCGCCATGGCTGAGATAGCCTCATCGCCTCCAAAGATACCAGCGACGCCCGAAGTGTCAAGAGAGAATGACGATTTGTCGAGTGATAAATTGATGGGGGGCATAACGGGCAGTGTGCGAAGTTCTACGTCCTGGGCGATTGAGATGTATCGTGCTGTATAACAGAATAAGTGGGGGAGAAGGGCATGCTTGTAGCTGTACACCGACCTTCATGTATCCATATGCCTACTTGCTGTGCGAACAGAGTTCAGCTCATCGAAGCTGCGACAATCGTATAAAATTAGGTCAGCAGCGTGGTTCAAGGCAATGAGAATTTCCAAGGCAAAGGCGCCCTGGCCCTCGTTCTCCTGGATATCGCTAAAATCGCGATGCATCGTGGGACAAGTGCGGAGGTACTACTGCCACTGGCACCGGGTACTACACCCTACTACACCGTGTATGTTGTCTATCAGACGCGCGCTTAGATGGGCGTCAGGAGGCCTTTCGGTTCTGGCTTGTCTTCATGATGGCGTACACTTTTTGATCGCTTGTTGAAAGACGAAGAAACATTCTATCAAGGTAAGTTAGGCTCCTGAATACACCACCAATGCCACGTGGGCCGCGCGACTTTCGATGATTTGACACTCACTCACCCAGCCCCACTCGCCACTCGTACAAAACTAAAAATTCGCCTTCCAGATCTCCTAAGCCGAATGTTACTCGGCTTGCTTGAGCAGTCCAACAGTGTATCAGAAACACTCATCGGAACGCCTCGCCCTATAGATCATGGCGAATCTCGTCGAGATGACGCGGTGAAGGTGGGTCTACTCAGCCGGTCTTGAACACAATTGCCAAAGATCACTGACTCCACGGAACAGACTTCGGGAGATTTTACTTCGCGTCATACCACTCCTCATCCTCCCGTACGCCGCGCCGACTCAGCTCAAATCCTTACCTCGGATGATCTTGAGAGGGCTGTGGATGAGACGATCAGCAAACACCTGGCGAACATGCCACTGCGCTTGATCGACACTAACGATGGTTGCATCTACACAATCAGTGAGATCGCCCAAAGGTTCAAACAATCCAGTCAATGTAGATCGCTCCTCGCCATAGATCCCGTCCTTCCCGAAACCCGAGAACACGTCGAGAAATCAGTGCAATCATACCTCTCTTACGCTATGCTGTCGCATAGATGGGGGAACGAAGAACCGCTCTATCAGGACGTGATGGGAAGGTGCATCTACGAGATGGATTCCATTTCACCAGGGGTCGCCAAGCTTCAGCGTTTCTGTCGCACTGCCACCGACTGCGGATTCCGCTGGGCGTGGAGCGATACTTGCTGTATAGACAAATCCAGCAGTTCCGAGCTTCAAGAATCCATCAATTCCATGTTCCTGTGGTACAGGAATTCGTGCCTCACCATAGTCTATCTTTCTGACGTGGAAGACTTCTCCCGCGGAAGTCTGATTAGAAGCGAGTGGTTCAGAAGGGGCTGGACGTTGCAGGAGATGCTGGCACCTCGGGCTGTGCAGTTCTACAAAAGCGACTGGTCACTGTTGCTGGGATCCACAGGAGATGTCAGATTGAACCACAAGGAAGATCCCCAGTTGATGTCACTGTTATCAGATGTGACGGGGATAGACTTACAGTCGCTGAAGGACTTCAAGCCAGGGTTGGAAGCCGTGAGGGAGAGGTTAAGGTGGGCGTCTCGAAGGACAACGACAAAGATCGAAGACATGGCGTATGCCTTATTGGGGATCTTCGATCTCAACCTTCCCGTTCTATATGGGGAGAAGGAGAAAGCATTTACACGTCTCCAGGAGGAAATCATGAAAGGCACGGATGATACTTCCCTCTTTGATTGGGTAGGAAAACCCTCGAAAGCCAATTCCTGCCTAGCATCCCATCCTACCTGTTTTGCGTCTGCCCCGTGGACAGCCCCGGAAACGCAAATTCTCGGGTTGCCCGTCGAGGGGTTGGTCACTAGCATCGCCGTTGACCTAACCGCCAGTGTTGTGCACACTCTCGGTGCGCTCCTCAAGGACCCGCCACTCGGCCACTTCATTGCAAACGGACGAATGAACATGCGCTTTTTCGTGTATCCAGTATTCTCCATCGAGCACGCCAATCCATTCAGGGAAGGCGCGAGCTTTCGGTACATCGTGCAGGCTAGTGGGTTGATACCACTTTCTATCAAAACCTCGCGAAGGCTGGAATCAGTGACGGGACGCCTATCTGCTGGCGCCTTTTGCGTGGGGCGGCTGTGGGATAACTCGCTGCTCTCCGGTCCCAAGTCAGACCCTGATGATGGTACTGCTGCTTCCGACAGCAACTCCGGTGGAACTCATCTGTGGGATCCTGACAATGAAGGCATGATTGGTCATTTCGCGCTATGGCTGCAGCAGCCTTTTGTTGCACAGTTGATGATGGCATATCCTGGAGGGCCATTCCGAAGGATCCATACGGAGGAGCGCATTATTGCTCAGCCGCATGATAATAGTCTTCTGAATCTCAGGACGCTGATCGTCCGCTGACGATTCTATACCTAGGGCCATACCGTTGAAGTTGTCAAAACGTAGCTTGCACATGTACACCGCAAATGCACATGAGCTAAATGCACACACGAATACTAGATACCTCCCCCGAACAGGCTGATCACGGCAGCCGGAGGAGGCCCGCCTTCCTTTAATTTGGTTTGCCCACAGTATGCGAACACGTATTTTGAAGGATGCCAGGTCACAGTTGGCGACGAGGCTAAAGCCGGCACGCGGTGCAGAGGGGCTCCAGTCTCGGTGGCGCACTGAAGTGCGCGTATAAGCGCTAACAAAGAAAAGTGTGGCCAATTCATACTCACAATGTCGATATACGTCCCTGTGTTAGCAATTGCCAGGTATTCGCCGTCGTATGAGAAGCTCAAAGCGTTGATGGCGTTTCTGGACACCAGCAATATCAACACGAGGTCTTGGGAATATCATCGTGCACTTACTCGCAGGATGTGATCGTTCGAGCACAAATCCACTCGCTCAGATCGAACATGTTGACAATTGAATCATATCCTCCTGACGCGAGGTATCTGCGGACGTGGGTATTTGTAAGACACACAATAGAGGATTAAAGACGTAAACGTACCTTCCGCGAGGATCTAGTGCTACTGCGACGCAGCCACCTACGTGAGCGGCCGGACTCTCTCGGAGGGTTAGGGACGGGTAATCCATTATTCGAAGGGTGTGCTCTGAGTGATGGGTCATGATGACACCGTCTCCAGCATGGTTAAACATGGCAGTCGAGGCAACGATAGTCTGCTCAGGATGGTCATCAGAATGTGAACAAGTGAGTAACAGAGTTACAGAAAGTACGGACTCCATCTTTATCTGAAGTTTGCCACTGCTCTTTGCCCGTGTCGCTGTCTTTGCCGCAAGTCATAAAGAACAACTGATGGCCAGCAGAGGTATACAAGAGTGCTTTCCCGTCTGGTGAGTAGTTAGTCTGTACTGGGGATACTTTGAGCGCCACTTGCTGAGTGTAGCGACTTTCTAGAATTAGTTCGATTTAGTGTAACATAGACTCATGCTAAGCAATACTCACGTCGTGCGTCCCAGAAGACAATACGGCGGTCTTTCTGACTTGACGTGCAGAAGAGTTCCGGGTGTGTAGGATTCCAGGATACATAGTCGACGTCATCCGAATGGCCACCAGAAAAGTGAGTTGCGGCTCGTGATTCCATCTGAGCTGTTTTGTGAATATCGTAGCATGTCTATTATCCAATGAGATGGTTTAACTTGCACTCTTTTCCGGTGTCCATATTCGAGTAATTTTGTCGATACCGACAGCCGCCAGTCGTTTGCCGTCACAACTCCAGGCGACGTGGGTCATCGCCTGAGGAGACGGGATGCGAAGGTCGCGAGGTTTGTGAGCGGGAAAGTTTTGCGCCTAAGATATCACGATGGCAACGAGCATTTGTTTCAATAAGAGTACAGATGGCCTGGCTCGAACGTATATCGTACATGAAGGCCCCTTGCGGCAAAAGTTGCATGGGCAGGAGGCGAAGGAGGTCTCTGAGGAGGAGGGATTTCTTCCTCCTCCTTACCGTTCGTTGTTGCAAAGCTTGACATGATGCCAGATACAATATACAATGGAAGTGCTGCGACTCTAACGAGCGAGCCGCAATGGGATCCAACTTGAAGTGAGCATACACGATATTTGTTGTTGTTAAATTCCAAGGACGCTGCTAAATAGGTGCAAATAGAAAGCCTCCTGAGTTCTGTTCCTTCTCGTCGATGGCATGCCACAGGCAGCGCAATAGCTACTACGACTCCCATTGAGGTTTCCGTACCCCGACTTCTACCACACTCCGCAACATGCTCTCGACCTTGATCGTCTTCTTCGCTGAAACGTACCGGACGACCTTCGGCACTCAAGAGGGTCCCCCGCTGCCCGACACACCCACTATAGCCTACGTCGCAAATCCAGAACTGTTAAAAACAAACGTCATAGGGTCGACGTTGAGCCCCATGGCGAAGGCACTGCAAAAGACTGTAGTCGATATGTGGGACTATCGTTCCCGCGAACCTTGTTGAGGTGCGCTTCCGTTCATTATTTCCACTTTCTCCACCTGGGTTTATTTTTGCCTAGGTAAATTAGTTCTTCGATATGATTTTCGAGTGCAACATAGATTGCGACAAGAACACTCCCTTAAACCATTAAAGTTCCGCGTGTACACCACCGCCAAACAACAACTAGTAAAGCATTGTGTCAGCATAAGCAGGGTTGAAGCAGCTTAGTAGGCGTAAGTAGGATGGTTTCCCGGAACGGCTTTGCTGCAAGGATCTACCATAGCCAGACAAGGCACAGCACGAAAATCCTGATCCTTTTTACATGCTAACGTATCTCATTTTTTTGATAGGTCGAAAGCCTGGTAATCCACGGATGAAGCCAACACTGTCTTAACGATCACACACAAGATCGCGGTACATCTCTCTGGACGCGCTGTTTGTCATTGCGTTAAACAACTCATCTGTTACCAATTCGAAGCGTCTCTAGTGTCCCATGACAGTCCAAGAACTGTTCCCAGAATGCCAATCCCCATCTTCACTCGCGATTTGGACTAAGAGTGCGTGGCGTTTGCCGTAGGCTCAGTTCTGTGGACCATGAAACATCAGTCATCACTCGTCGCCACCGAAATCGAAAGCACATACATCAGCCGGCCCCCAGAAACCACTGGCGTCGTCGTCCACCATGGATTCGTCAACTGAAGGATTCAGAGGCTTGGAGGCTGCTGCGTGCGTTAACCATCATGCTCCATGAGTCCCAAGGCCAACAGACATCGACCCACCCTGAACGGAGAATACACAGAAAATGACAAGCAGTAGCACAATGCGACGAGTAATGTTTTCCATCGGGACCAACATTTACAAGGGCACAATGAAGGGTGTTTTTGTTGCAGCAGTGGAAAAGATCTTGCGAAGAAGTACTTAAGCCCACCGAGGTGAGCCCTCCTTTAAAGCACAAGCCCGCTCACCGAGAATTGCACAGAATGTACCCAAATATCAGGGCGCTCGGTTTTTCCCAGAATCCGCCAGGCAGTACTACTTTAGGCACATCTAATCAAGCGTCGGGTACTATCATTCATGGATTCATGATGAGAGGAGCCGAATCCGGTAACTACCATTCCTACGTTCGTTGCGCTCGTTGGCCTTTTACCACCTCCGTCATCATATCTCGCCATCACTGCCTCGGCAACCTATTCGCTACGTCCCCTGGCCTTGGGACCGCGGATCAATAACATTCATGGGAAACTCAAATCACACATGCGGGTGTGGTGATACGAATCCGTCTGCGAGACCGTAAGACCGTCTTCGGGATAGAAGAAGCCCCGTGGTCAGTATGGGTAATGGTGTTTGGTTTCACGTTGATAGGCGCTATCGGAATTGGTTCGAGACGGACACTGGATTTTTCATCAGACCCATCGGTCACAACTCACATATCTCGACCCTTACAATTCACCTACCCCAACCCATAACTCCATCGATCATCATGCATCTTCTGTCTCGTACGTACACCATACTACCACCCCTGAGTACCGAGTCACTGCACACTCTGATATTAGCTTTTAGCACCGGTGTAGATCAGTGAGTTAGGAGGTCGGTGACTGATGGACTTAAATCAGGTTCCCCGCCGTCTGATGCGGAGACGTTGCTCACTGCGCTCCATCACCAGAACCACCTGAGCGTGTGTTTGCCGCCTGCATAGCCATTGAATTGTTACCAGGACTGTCTGTGAGAATCAGAAACCCGGCAGATAATTCGAAAACTGATCTTGATGACGGGCAGATATAGACACTCCCGTTGAGCGGTCGGGCTGATGAGTTCCGGGCCACTGTCAGTGTATAATTATCCTATCATGTTGCTTGTGTATGGATGATCAACATAAACAGGCTAGTGACAGCTTGTCGCTCATAAATAATTCTTGCACCAATCCAACCGCAAGCAGCACGCAGTCACAATCATGGCGACCCCAAGTACATCCATTCAGTATGCTTTCAGCATTGCGTTCTACGGCTCAAACCTGGCCTCCTTATTCTATGGTCTGTCCTTCTAGATCTATTCCATGCTAACCCGTCAAGCTAATATGATACCCCAGGTGTTTTCGCCGTCATCAGCCTCTCAAATCTGTATACCTTGCAAAAGAAAGGCGGATATATGTTATTGCTGGGTTACCTCGCAGCCCTCCTGACAGCCACAACAATCTACACGGGTTTCGCCATACATTACGGCTCCTCCCAGTTGCTCGAATTGGTCACAGAATCAGACGACGGCGTGCTGCACGCACTCTCCATCTGGCCTGAAATTGTCATTGACTCCGCATTTGTCGTCAATACTTGGCTGGCTGACCTGTTTATTGTGCGTGATGTATTGTGTTTCACACGAATCTTAATAATCGCCTGCCGCTCCAGTTGTACAGATGTTATATTATCTGGACTGGTAATCGAATGGTTGTCGTCTGGCCCTTCCTGCTTTACATTGCTACCATCGGGACTTCGGTAGTCCTCCTCTGGGAGTCGTGCCACCCACAGTCATTCCAAAATTCAAGTGTCGTGCTGTCGCTCATCATCCCATACTGGGCATGCTCCGTGGCGCAGAACGTCGTCTCCTCGCTCCTCATAGCGGCGCGTCTTCTTCACTACAGGAGACGACTCCACAAGGCACTTGGAAGTCACACCGGTCATCCATACCTGACCATGATCGCTATGACTGTAGAGAGTGCTGCGCTCTACACACTTTTCGGAATTATCACGCTGGTGTTATATTCGCTCGGCAACACAACGGAGAGTATCTTTGTACCAATTCTTGGTATGATGCAGGTGGGTTGTTGCGCCGAAAGCCTCCGGTTTTCCTGAAGTAACATCCGGTTGTAATATAGGTTATTGCACCTAACTTGATCATACACAGGATTGCTCAAGGGATCTCCTTCAATTCCACTGATTACCAAAACGAAGTAATCAGCGATATCCGATTTGCACCCGAGCATCCTTCCGCGACCTCAGACAAGTTGACTGGACCACTATTCCACGGAGATGGTGGCCAAGTTGCCAGGGATCTCTGTTTTCCTGACGGGAATACCCAATCCTCTCTTGGATACGGAAGCGCTTCCAACCATGATGCAACATTGGACACCGCCTGATGGTGAGTCGACTCCTTAAACTTATACAGACCTTGTATCTCAATTGGCCTGCTATATACCTGTAAAGCTATTCGAAACAATCCGTGAAAACAAGGCGTTGACGAGTGCAGTGGTTGGACTATTCTAGTAGGAATTTTGACATTTCAAGTTAACATATAGCAGGTACACGAAGCAATTATATCGATTTATAGAAGCTGTCAACAGAGCGTCATTAGTGACGCTAAGTATCAGTCAGCGTAAAATTTCTCGAGGAGCCAGTTCGGACCCATTAAAAAAACGCTCGAGGAAGGTCGACTATATTTCAGAGCGCTGACTCGTTATCGAGATGAGCTGAGAAGTTCTGGATGAAGGCTGTGTACAGTCTCGCTGTAAGCTGTGAAAGCTTCGTTGTAAGCTGGGTAAGCTTTCGGGGTTCATCAGGGCTACGTCCTACGGGAGGGACAAAAGGGTGGGTAGGCGAAAGTACGTAGTACTCTGCCGGAAAACGACAGAATGACAGTGCGCACCATCTGCGAGCGTATTAAATATTGTAAGTATAGGAGCCATCGGGAACACCCGCCCGCAGTCATGATCCGCACTTCCAGAGGTAAGTCCTTTAGCCATAAAACTTATTAAAATAATTATACCTCGATAAAAAACATTTTGAGCGTGACTTTCCTCAGCTCAAAAGGATCGAGGGCTTGCATGCGTGCCTTCCTTGAGAACGGAACTCGGACCCCCGTCACAAATCTCTCTGCGTGTATGCACCGGTAGTGGGGGATCACAGATAGAACGCTGATCCCAAGCTCGAGGCCCACTTGAACGGATTTCTCGATCTCGGTACAGTCCTGCACACAATCCGAGTCACTGAGAGCAATAATATGTATAGTATATATCTTGCGTATTTGCGTGTCGCTTTGCTCACTTTCCAAATGATACATGACACAGACTCTCCCCTCGGCCCTCTTTCGACTACCGAATCTCACACTACCCTACCTCCAACCCTCTAAGTCGACCCATCACGATTTGCTACTTACGCGTGATACTAGACCTCGCTCTGAATAATGTAGAAGCCTATTGCAACATCAGTCCGGGTTCAGGAATCAGGATCTGCTTTCAGACATACCTAATTTAGGTGGGGACCGGTCTTGCCAAAATTCCATAGTGCACCCAGGCGAACCACATGCCAGACTCAGTTCGATGGTTTGCACCGAACGACGAGGGCAGGGGAAAAATGGAGAGAAATCTCGGTCTAACGTGAGATTCAAAGACCCTATCAAGGTCTGTCGCCTTGGCCTGCTTGACCATGTCAAATCCGCTGACCGCAACACCGAGTCTACTGGAGTCTCCAGACTCCAGAGAAACATGGTTTCTATGTCACCCGATTTGTTGTAGAATTTTGGCGACGCGTCGACTTCTGGCCCTGGTAGCCGGGAGCTGATAGCACAATTTTCCAACCCGAAGTCACGGACGATGTACTGCAGTATCAGAGATCGCTGAATCAGGATATCGGTCAGGAAGTGTCATAAACCTTCTAAAGGTGGTAGACAGCACGTACGTCCGAGTCCAAAATCATTTGTGGTTCGCCCGAAGATGGTTGATGTGGAACAGATTGATCCACGACGCCGAGAAAATCGGGACCGTGTTCGAAATTAAGGGGCCAGGATGGTGACGATTCGTTGCGAATAAGCCGTTCAAGCCCAACGTATACGCTAGGATAACGGAGGGCTGTTGAAGGTACTTTAATCTGATGGAGCTTCAGCTGCAGAAGCAAGGTATTCAGCCCGGCAATAGAGATGGCGATTACGCATCCCAACACCATCCATCCCGAGCTTCGGGATGAGAAGTCCGAGCGCGACACGCTCAGTGATGGGGGACCCTCGTCGTATTCGTCATAACCAACAGAGCTGGAGGCCTCATCTGTAGCATCAGCGGGTAAGGAAAGGTATGTGGTGTGTTTTGTTCCAGTCATCGAGGTAGTCTGCAGAAAAATGCAACTAAACTTTGGGAGAGGTAACAACTTTGACTTGGTGTCCTGTTGACATTACTTTGCTGATCGGCATCGTCGGCGCTGTGCGCTGTGCTAGTGCTGTACTCAGTAGGTCAACAATAGCATCCAACCTCGGAGTAAAAGGCTGAAAGACGCTACTTACATTCGCCCGCTTGTCCATCACCGCGGTGGGACGAGCGCCCTGCCTCATCATCACCATCAAGTCCCCACAATTTCTCATTCTCATGTCACCAGTTCCCATCCTGGTGGGACGAGCGCCCGGCATCATCATCACCATCAAGTCCCCACAACTTCTAATTCTCATGTCATCACCAACAGCTCGGTCAACATCTTGAGCGCGGGTGGCCTGTACCAAAAACTGCCTGTAATTCTTTACGAATCCGGCCGGTAGGTCAGTGCTTCATCGGAAGATTCCATTCATGCCTCGGACGTCCAATTAGACCGACGTAGAGGGCAGATATTCGAATCTGCATCAGAAAGACAGGAGTTCCTGCACAGGCTCGCATGCGGAATGATACCTCTCCATGTGAATACAGAAGGTGCGAGTTCCGGTCACAAACATCAGGTCTACCGTCAGAAAAGTGGGTACATATGTCACCCTTGTCCTTGAATTGAAGCTGATGTCGAACACCCATGCGATTCTCGCAACCTGCCATCTCGCCGCTTGTGGAGCTGAAAATTTGGACTTGCCTAGCAGCTTTGTTCGCCGTATGGACCACATGTCTTGTCACAAAGATCACTAGTATAAGGGACGATAGCGTCAGCGCCAACCATTACAGTGAGCTGTGACCCACACTCTTCGATGTGCCAGAATTGAGGTTCTCCGATCGTAGGTTGGCTCGAAGATGATTTCCCCGAATTTTATCCCATGATGCTTGACACAGTCGGACTCTCACCAGAGGAAACGGTGCACTATTCAATCGACGCAGTGGAAGAGTGGCAAGCGCAGTTCCCACTCGCAGGGGAAGGCTTTGTGTGCCTGGGTCCGCAGAAACGCATCTTTGCTTTAACCATGTTCCATGAGCTGCATTGCCTCGACCGCATTCGCCAGACCATTGTTGCAGGCATGCGGGCGCCTGGTCATGCTCAACACTGCTTAAACTATATGCGGATGTTGGTACTATGTCGAGCAGACGTCACCCTGGAGCCTATCGTATACAGCCCCGGGAAGCTCGGTGTCGATATAACGCGCGACCGTACGTGCAAGGATTGGACACAAGTGTATAGAGAGGCAGAGAGGAGCTGGAAACAATGCAAGACCGTACCTTAGATGGATCCTTATAGTATCTATTGTGTTGCACTGTCAAGGATGGGACTGCGTACTTGGGACTATGTAATGTAGCGTTTGCACACTACATACAGCTCTTTCCGAAAACCTTGTCCAACGCGTCCAAAGTTCGAACACGGTTTCTAATTCAGAAAATCCACACATCTGTTCATTACTTGCTAGGCTCTTTCTCGTTTACACTTATAATCACTGTCTGCTCCCCAGGACCGACCCAGAACCACGACCCTTGAAGAAATCAGCTCCAATGTCGAACAGAGTGCGCTGGAAGTCCTTCGAGTCCGGAAGGCGGGCAGCTCGATGAAGTTGTTGCAATATAACATTTTATTGGGAAGGGTGCTTAGCGTGCGTTGGGACTTGGAGGTGTGTTTGGGGCAGGAGCTGTGTACTTTCTCGACTTTTGGCCTTTTTCGTTGGCGCGGTTGCTGTCGGTTAGCAGCAGCCTTGACCGCGCGAGACTAGAGCTTCAACCCACATCGCTCAAGTCATCCGGATTCTGGATTCTGAGCTGGCTCCACGACCACAATATCACTCGTTAGCTTGCTGCTTCATTGGGCATGGCATACGGTGTTACCAAGTGATCCTCCAATTTAGAACCCTCCTCCGCCGGACCGCATGAGCACCTTCGATCGGTTTTTGATTCCAAACCTGTCCATGGCAGCTATCTGTCCTTTTTGATAAGTAAATACAAGTCGGAGAGGAAGGCTCTGATTATTCAACTTAGTAAATGATGATAACAAGTCGTACGTATGGGTGTTGCACAAAAATATTCACGCGTGTCTCATCTCGGCATATCATAATATAGGATCTCGATCGTGCTTCGACAAAACGCACATGCATAGTCCTGTGAACCCACTATTGATAGTCCAATTACCCATTCATTCTGTTCACACCTGCTCACCTTCTGAGGCGCCCAACGCACGGTAGGTCAGGTAAGGTTTGATTCCGAACCATCATATCAACAATGCCATCTATCCTCACTTAAATAGTGCCCACCCAGTCCATTTTACCTTTTTTGTGTGTGTAAAGATGAAGCAGTCCGTCGAGCTACCGACCGGCGTTCGAACATGGCAGCGCACCACTAGAGCACCGCGGTGGAGTCTCGTCTTCAATGCCTTCTTATTGGCTGTCGTGCTCTACCTTGCCAGAAGTCGTCAAGCCGACTCCAGTAGAAATTCACATCGCGAAGCCAACAAGCATCCATGTCGCCCTCCGCTGCCAACTCTACTTGTTAGGAACCCTCCCTCCGTGCACCATCCGGCACTGAAACAGGCCTTGTTGAACTTGGACACCGCACTGACAACTCGCTTTAAGGAAGGAGGAATCGACAGTCTCAGTGTGGCGATTGTAGCCTCCAACGGCTCATTGTACGAGAGCTTCTGGGGCCCACTGCGTGCGAATGAGACCGACCAAGACAAGAGGGGCACAGTTGACAGACATTCCATCTACCGCTTGGCGTCTTTGTCGAAGGTATCCACTACTATGGAGACCTTAATCCTCCGTGACCGTGGGGTACTCAGCTTGTAAGTCGCCTCCGATGTTGCGAACGGCTCTAACGGTATGCTTTAGGGACGAGCCCATCTCTCGAGTCTTTCCCCGGCTCGTCTACAATAGAGACGAGGGTCCCATCACGTACCGCCAACTGATGAGCCATATGTCCGGGTTAGGTAGAGATCTCCCTCCTGGTGATGCTAGTCAGGCATGGCCCACGTCTCTAGGTGGAGGGGGCCCGCCACCAGAAAACGGCAGGCCGTTTCCCACTCTCGAGGACATTTTCAAAGCGATATCAGCGAACCAACCCGTTGTCCCTCCGTACACGTATCCTGTATACTCCAACACTGGATTCCAGCTTTTAGGTATGGCGAACGTAGCCGCAAATCGTGCCTTTGAAGGAGAAGATGCACCGTCCACGCATGCCCAACTCATACATCGCGATGTGTTTGGTCCCCTCGGCTTCAATGGAACTTCGTTTCTCACAACCGATGCTAACAAACACCACGTCGCGGTGGCTTCGTTCTATTCTCATGAAGTTGTAAGAAAGCAGAACCCTCAGGTCAATTCAATCAATGACGTCTTTTGAAACAGGATCAGGACTTTGGGGATGCGTCAAATCCATCCGGAGGCCAAATGAGCTCACTGTCGGACCTTGTGAAGCTCATGCAAGTTCTCATTGATCCAAGTCGATCGGAGAGCCCGGTTTCTCCGACTTCAGTGAGGGAGTGGATGAGGCCTCTCCACACGTGGTATGATGACTTTTCCGAAGTTGGACTTGTGTGGGAGATAGAATCGATTAGGGACGCATATGGTCGCAAACAGGAGGTATTCGCAAAGGGTTCGTACCTTCCTTTCGTTTCCTGCGAGTTCTGCCCTGAGTATGCTCGCAGCGGGTAGACTTGCCGGACACCATACCAGGATCATCATCAACCCTACCAGCTCATACGGGGTTGTGCTCCTCACCACTGGCCCGACATCGCAGACCTTTCCGTTGAGCACACTCATATTGGAACAGGTCCAGGAAGCTTTCGATGCCGCCATCGCAGACGCCACTCGGAATGTTTTGGTTGGAACGTGGTCATCAGACGGCAGTCGAAACAACATCGCCATTGAGATCGACGAAGGCTCTCTCTACGTCACAAAGTATACGTTAAATGGGACAAATGTGCTAGCCGTGATTCAAGGGAACGACGAGGCACAAAGGCTTCCACTCTGGTCCACCAGGGAAGATGAATATCGGTGAGTTCATCATGCTTCCACTTTGCAGGTTACTCATTATGCCAAACATCTAGACTTGCATTCCCTGCCGCCCTTGATGGGTGTCTCTTTTCGTGGGCAGCGCTCGATGGCTATGGATACATTGATGGTGTCTCGGTCAACTCCATTCGCGTTAAGCAGCATGGGAATGACGTTGTACTTCAGTTCCCGGCAATCGATTTAGAGATGAGAAGGGTAGCATTTTGAATCTGCACTATGCAGTGTCACGGTAATCTGGTTCCTAGCCGTAGTCATTTCCTAAACAAAGAAAGTTGTTGTATAACTTGGTTGCCTGGCACCCTTGGATTGTATCGTTGAAAATATGAGTTGGGAGACTGGTATTTTCCCAGCCAGCCTCGGATCTCTTCGAGTCCATACAGCAAAGCAGCAAGGTAGTTCAAAGGTAGTTTCATGTACGCTTGAGGACTGACCCAAGTTGGTGACGAATGTGACAAACAAACCATCAACTTCCTTGGAGGAGCACTGATGGCTTCGAGAGGTCACACCTAGCGCTTTTGTCCTTGAATTTCTTACCGAACCAACTGTTGGGCTACAAGAGTCGGCATATAACATAGAGACCACTAGACCACCGGACGGAACCACCGAGGGCCCGAGGGCAGGCTGAGATTTTTCACGGCGCTAGCACGAAGTTGCCGACATCGAGAGAAAGGTGTCTAAAGCTGTCCCATGATATTTCATTGACTTGAACACTCTGATTCCGAGCAGGAAGCATCTCACAAGACCATTAACTTGGAACTGTCGGGGCGCGCCGAATAGTTGATGGCCAGTATCACACAGCCCAAGTTCACATCGCCTGATTCCCAACTAATCTGCGCTGAGCGCTTGAAATCAAAGGGCCCATGTCCATAGTGGCGTTCATCATGATCTGATCGAACAGCTTGTGAACGCCGTTGTCTGATAGGAGCTCGTCATCATTATGCATATCGAAGACATCAATTTACTGTATCTGGACCGGATCTGACTGTTGTGTCGCCCGCCGCTCGTCAGCCCATCGCGGCGATCAAAGTGCTCGCCAGGACCTACCCACCGCTGCACCGTTCGATTGGTGTCCCAATTTTACCCACTATCGTTTGTTGAACATGGCGGAAGTCTGACCTATTCTAAAGCTTTAAGGGAGCAAGGGAACAACAAGCTGCTCCCTCCTCAACTGCGGAGCCCGTCCGACTGGTTAAGGTGTTGCTGGTGGTGAGTGGATTATTTGTGAGGCCCATAGGAGCTGCTGTCAACTGATCGCATTCACTGAAGTAAAAATGAAGCTCTCCGTCACCAAAGCTATCGTCATCACGAGGTTTTTCGTGGTTTCTCTTGGCCTTTTTAACTGCTTCTTGTGGATGTCACGACGTACAAGTAGCTCTGAGCGGCAGGGACCCACCACGCACAGTAGGACAGGAATATTCCCTCTATGGCATCTTAGTAATGACCTCTTGCCTGCAGCATACATTGATGACGATTTCCCACTCAGCTTTCCCGTACCCGATATGGGCCTTGTGCGGCTGACGACAGAAGAAACAGTCCATTACCCAGTGAATGGGACTCTTGCGGACAAAGAGTGGTCCGTCCTCCTCCCCAAAATAGACGAGAAAGAAGGCTTTGTTCACCTTGGCCCAAACTCGCGACCCTTCACTGTGTCAATGGTTCATTCTCTTCATTGCCTGAATATCATGCGGGAGGCACTAGTTCAGGCACCCGTCTCTCATTATGAAAGGACCCACTTGCATCACTGCATGAACTATGCGCGCCAAATGATTCTCTGTGCGGCCGACACAAGGCTTAACCCCCTTTCAATTTCGCACAATGGACATCAAGGTATCGATGGCATTGACCTGACGTTTACTTGTCGCGACTGGACAGTGGCATACCGTGCATTAGAGGAGAACGGTCTGAAAGGTTCCCCTTGAATGTACGTGAGGGTTGATAGTTCTGCTTGTTGGAAGCAAATGGCTAATTAGCAGCCCCAAGGCTGGATTGTAGGGTAATTGACAAAGACCGTGCATCAACCATTTCAAAAGAGATGTAGCTTATCAATAACGCTATCTGTTATCTAGTCTATACACTAGCTGCTACCCGAAGCGATGCCACGGGACTACATTATCTGGCGCAAAAACGTACCATTCAAGTCGTTGAACTCGTGAAAGCTGTCTCGCGCGTCCCAGAAGACTACAACGGTCCTTCTGACTCGACGTGCAGAAGAGTTCCGGATGTGTAGGATTCCAGGATTCATAGTCGACGTCATCCGAATGGCCACCAGAGAAGCGAGTCGAGGCTCGTGATTCCATCTGAAGTGTTTCGTAAATATCGCGGAATGTTCATTATCCAATGGGATGGTCTAACTTGCACTCTTTTCTGGTGTCCATATTCGAGTAATTTTGTCAATACTGACAGCCGTCAGTCAGAGATGGGATGCGAAGGTCGCGAGGTTTGTGAGTGGGAAATGCTAAATAGGTGCAAACAGAAAGCCTCCTGTTCCTTCCCGTCGATGGCATGCCACAGGCAGCGTAATAGTACTAAGATTCCTATTGAAATTTCCGTACTCTGGAATATAAATACATTCGTGTAGCCTAGCGAGGTTCGCGCTCTATGGCAAGAACTGTTATAATACAACTCTGTGAGCAAGGAAGAGTAATGTGAACAAATCCACTGAATGTACTTACTTTCTGAGTTTTCGGCTGTGTCTTTTGACGCCGGGTCTGTGCCTCTCGCTGCCTCCAGCCTGATGGACAATATGTCGTTTTCGCTGGATTTATCCTTTGCGGGGGCTGCGCGCGAATTGAGGCTGTAATGCATTGCTGTCAGCTCACCGACAATGAAACAACTTATGTTGCTTACGACACAAACATTCCGTTCGTATACACTTTCACAGTTGGGCTCGATCAGTGTCAAGTAACGACGATGAATTGGACTTACATTTAGTTTAAACAGGTACCAAAGCGAGCCACAGAAATGACGGGTACTCCAGATTCATCTAGGTACATGTAAACCAGTTACTGATGGTTAAACCATTCGTAAAGCGCACCATAATTGCGATGAGCAAGTTAAGTAAACTGTGTGGGAATTAGATGACATTGAACCCATTGAAAGCAAACGCTTTAACCTCACCCACTTAACGCAGTAGTGCCGACTATGTATCGAATGATCCGACGAATGATGCTGTTCGTTCTATGGTACGCCAAATCAGCTTGATGATATTGATGGGATGAAAAGCTCAAGTACTGCCTGACTGAAGTACGCCCTTGGCGGAGATAATATATCATCTGAAGCGAAATGCAGAAATCTGCAAAGCCCGACAGAACCAGACTAGCTGTGAAGGCGGACTGCGATGTATGTGAAGAGGGCATCTTATGCATTGCAGGCAGATACGAACCACGAATTTCGGATCGGTCGGTAGCGTGCTGGGGTCGGCGATGCTTCGGATCGAGAAATAACAATCAGATTGCGAGATAGGTTGGTGTATAAACCAACTCCACCTGAAAACACAGAAGGAGAGCTCGGCCGCTAGTGTACGACATTATCCATATGAGGGGAAGGAAAGCCAAAAAACAAGCCTACCGAGGCGCGCAGTGGAGATGAGTGCCTAAGACACTATCAGTCGTATATTTTATTGACAGAGTGTGTTACTTACAGCCGCCGTGCCAGGTAGCCACCTTTGACTGACTGGACGCTGTTAGTATCCGTTTCCCAAAATCGCCGGACTGTGACGGACTTTTCCAAATTCGCCAGGCGTAAAATCTGCAAGAGCATCCTCCAATCGTGTAGTCTTCAAGTCAGCAACAATGGATGCTACTCACATGTTGACCACGTAAATACTGAAGTACTGACATAGAATGGTTTTGATCAGCTCCTAAACCGACGTCACTACCACTCACCCCAAAGAGATACGCGGCCTTTGATTAGGGGGGCTTGTCAGTCATGTTAAGGATAGCGCACGAATTATAGAGCATACTCCCAATCCACTGTTCAGATAATGTCATACAAGAAGTAGGACCAAAATATAGATGAATTACGCACTTGTAGATGTAATCAGACAGAGTTGAATCCGCGGAGCTCAGCGCCAGCTTGAAGGAATGGCTAATGTCATTGACAAGCAGTGCTGTATGGACTGCTTCAAAAATGCTGGAATACGAGGCATGAGCGAGCTGACGCTGTCGCGTGAAGTCCGCTCAGGCTGACCATACGAGAGCCACCTACCATCGTTCTCGTTAATCAAAGTGAACAGGAAAAGGATAAACCCGTCAACTCACTGTCATTCGGACGAGCGACAGATCCCGAGTGTATCGATGAAAATAGTAAAACGCCTGCGTGCAAGTAACACCAAAGAGTCTGAATTCCACGAGTCAGTAAACAATGCACTCAGGATTTGGAGCACGAACATTGTGGCTAAGAATGTGCAGGCCAGAGCGCCCTGCACCCCTTCCTGCAAAACAGTCGTAGTAGACATGAATGTTGAGATCTGAGGCCTAGATGGATTTGTGGGTAGCTTGAACCATACGCAGCCTCACGTGTCTCGCATCTGCGAGGGACGTCCGAGTGTCCATCATATCAACACCACCGTGACAATTCCCGTCCATACTTGGTAGAAGCGATGCAGTGTGAGAAGCGGATGAGTTGGAAAAGCTGTAGCCTGCGTGTAACTTCCAGAAGCAACTTTTGGGCTCTCTTGCATGTAACCTCCATCCTAGAAACAGCAGTCTTCCGCCCATATGGACTGTGGACGGGGATTAAGCTGACTCTCTGAAAGTTTGATACCATGATCCGTACTCGCACCTGACTGCAGGCACTCGATGCAACTTTTTTATATGTTACTCAACGAATCTGGACTCCCTTGTAGTCCCGCCTTTTGCTCAGAGTCTCGATTTGGAGCCTGAGAGTGCAACGACCCGGTATTTGAGCAGCTTGCTATTTGGTCGCACTGGCAACAGTGCTCAGAAGAGACTCTTGTCCACTGGTCATTGGTCAATGGTCGCCTGGAGTTTGAAATGATAGCAAGACACTGTCAAGACCACGGTAAGCTTTTTCTCGGCCGGCATCATACGTGTGGACGCTCACACTGACCTGTCGAATTTAGTGGCACCTGTGATTATATTCAGGTTGCACTTGGTCTCGTGCTTGGAATAATCACTCAATTTCGATCAATATCATGCTCCTCGGGCGTGACCGCCATTGATTCCTGTCTAAAATGCCGAATTCGCCCAGATTCGCCCCAGTGCCCACTCGGAGTTCTGTCATATAGCTAATTGCTGAATCAGCGCTTGTATACAAGGCTCGAGCGGTTACTTCCCTGAGCTGGCAGATTAACATCACAGCGGTCTACCATCTCGAACGTTGCAAGAATGCCCAAGCGCGTTTGGCTCGATATCGATCCGGTGAGTCAGACATGTGTGCTTCAACTCGTGCCCGACGGGTAACCCTGCCCCAGGGACATGACGATGTCACCGCACTTTTGCTAGCCATCTACCTAGAGAACATTGACCTTTTGGGTGTATCAAGTGTATGTAACTCCTCGGGATCCAGTTTGACCAGACGATCTATAGATTCTAATATTATAGGTCCATGGCAACTCTTCTGCGTACTGGACATCCAAGAATGCTGCCCGCTGTCTCCACGCCTTTGGTGCTCCCAACGATGTTCTTGTTTATCCGGGGGCCGCGAAACCTCTTACTCGGAAGGTCCTTTACGCATCCGACATTCATGGCGAGGACGGCCTCGGAGGTGTTATCGGGTTGCTTGACCCCCTTAGTGATGAACTGCAGTCACTGTACGCCACTCGGGCAGACGGTACACCGATCAACGCTTTAGAGGGGATGGCAGAGGCAGTGCGAAAAGCCTGGGATAAGGGTGCTGGTCAACAGGTCACGATCGTGTCCTGTGGCCCAATGACGAACATCGCGCTGTTCGTCAGCGTTTACCCTGATCTCCTTTGCGCAATTGAGGAATTTGTGTTTATGGGCGGTGGAGTTGGTATGGGTAACCGCACATCCGCAGCAGGTACGATTCACTTACCATGATCATGAATGTCAAGACTATTCACTGACTTGTCCTCATAGAGTTCAACATTGTTTGTGACCGTAGGTACTCCGGTAAAACCACGTTTTGGAGCTTATCTGATGTTTTTTCAGCCGAGGCGTGCCAAATCGTTTTGGAATGTGATGTCAAGAAAGTCATGATGCCCCTCAACGTTACACACACTGCCATCGTTACAAAGGACTTGCACTGTCAACTGCGATCTCCTGACAGTTCATCACCACTGAAGGACGAAGAGCTTCCACCATCCAAGACTAACCTCCGCAACATGCTCTCGACCTTGATCGTCTTCTTCGCTGAGACATACAGGACGACCTTCGGCTTTCAAGAGGGTCCCCCGCTGCATGACGCGCTTACCATAGCCTACGTCGCAAATCCTGAACTGTTCAAGACTAAACGTCATAGGGTCGATGTTGAGCTCCATGGCGAACACACTGCAGGAGAGACTGTAGTCGATATGTGGGATTATCGTTCTTGCGATGATACCTGGGGCGTGAATGGCAAGAACTGTCTGGTTGTAGAGGCTGTCGAGGTGCGCTTCCGCTCATTAATGCCGCTTTCTCCTGAGCTAACTATTTGCCTAGGTAAACCAGTTCTTCGACATGCTCTTTAAGTGCATCGCAGAGTGCGATAAGGTGTCTCCCTTAAACCATTAGAGTTGCATAAGTACACAGCGCCACGAGACGGTGTTTCAATGTAGGAAGTTGTGCAGCTTAGTAGGCGTGAGTAGCTAGGGCCCCTCGGAATGGCTTTGCTACAAGGATTCTATCCTAGTTAGCCTGGTGCAGGGCGAAGACGCTGATTATTGTTGCAGTTTAGTGCATCGTTGCTCTGATGGGCTCAAGTCGCGATCGACTTGGAGTTGCTCTAAGTTGAACCTTCCGCCTGACCACGAAAGCAAGTTCGAGGCGGGCCGGGTGCACGCGTACCACGACGCTAATGGTCGACTGTTGCGTTCGCTGTTCTTCGAAAGCTATTACTGGTACTATGTAGTGATCTATCTGGTTCTCACACCACCCAGCTCCTCCCTTCATCTGCAGCTAATGGCAAGCATCAAGGACGTCTGGCTTGACGCTGATCCTGTAAGTGGCATCAAGTGACATCATGTTGAACATGTATTGACTATACTGTTGGAAGGGTCACGACGATGCTACTGCAATCATGTTAGCTATCCATCTGGGAAATATAAATCTCTTGGGCGTATCAACCGTACGATCCCAACTGATCTCCTTGTTACCACCCCGTTATTGACATACAACTAAGGTCCACGGCAATGCATCCGCCGCGTGCAGTGCAAGAAATGCCGCCAGATGTCTTCACGCATTCGCGGCTCCAAAAAACGTGTTCGTATTCCCAGGTGCTGTGAAGCCTCTCATTAGAAAAGCCAAGCATGATCCAGAAATTCATGGTGAGGACGGTCTCGGCGGTGTCGTTGGGCTGCCTTCGCCAGATAGCACAGAGGTCAGGGCAAGGTTTGCTGTCCATGAAGATGGCACTCCGGTCCATGCCCTCGAGGGGATGTCCAAGGCCATCAGAGATACCTGGAACAAGGGGGCAGGCCGAAAGGTCACAGTCATCTCCTGCGGCCCCATGACGAACGTAGCTCTTTTTGTCAGCGTCTATCCTGAACTTCTTGAGGGTGTAGAGCAGTTTGTGTTCATGGGCGGGGCAGTTGGCCTTGGTAATCGATCCCCTGTCGCAGGCACGTATTTAACGAGAAGCGATCGGTGATCCGTGCTGACTTTGCTCACGCACCGACAGAGTTCAATATCATATGTGATCGTGAGCGCGCGCTATGCTCGATTACTTGGGTATCCTCTTAACTTTAATCTAGCTGAAGCAACCCAGATTGTGCTAGATGCTCCCGTCAAGACGGTTATGATGCCTCTCAATGTCACCCACATGGCCATCGCCACGAAGGACGTGCACTGCCGACTGCGAAATCCTAGCAACCCATCCCTCACGATTAGCGGCGATCTTCCACCTCCGTTGACAAATCTCCGCCATACGCTCTCGACACTCATTACATTCTTCGCGGATACATATCGGTCGACGTTTGGTTTCGAAGACGGTCCCCCGCTTCATGACGCACTGACGGTTGCTTATGTATCCCAACCGGAGCTGTTCAAATCCCAGCGCTACCGGGTAGATGTTGAACTTCACGGCGCACATACTGCAGGAGAAACTGTAGTTGATGTATGGCATTATCGCTCGTGCGACGACTCGTGGGGCGTAGACGGAAAGAACTGTCTCGTTGCGGAAGTCGTCGAGGTTTGTATTTCTTATTTATTGAGATTGTCTTCAATGATGCACGCTTAATCATGTGTCTAGGTGGATCGGTTTTTTGACGTGCTCTTGGGCTGTGTCGCGCAGTGCGATAAAGTAAGCCCGCTTAATTTGTGATATTTTCCTGCAAATGCTATGTGGTTACAGCAAGAATATGGGGATCATTAGACACCGCTCTCCTGGATGGACCAGTCTATGGGGTCGGGGAATCCTATACATACATATAATAGCCATCAAATATCACAAGATCATTCAGTAAATATTCGACTTTCTGGTCTTCCACCGTCAAGAAATATCTTGTTTGCGCGAGCAATCGAACGAGGAGGCCGCGCTCTCCTGGTCCTCCCCTCTTTGAGCGTACGGATAGCTTCATCTGCATCGCCTCGTCCTATAGACTTGGGAGTATCCTGACGCTCACCGCCCGCAGGTACAGCGAGCGAAGTTGCAGGGCTGTCTGGTACAGCTTTGATAGCCTGGGTGCAACCTACTGAGCGGTGGTGAAGAAAAGCGACGAAAATGCCACTGACCGGCGATGCGTCGGTTTCGGGTACAATTAGCTCCGGCTTCGAGGCCAACAGCTTCTGTTGGGCTTCGTAAACTTCTACTGCCGCTTTCTATAGACGAAATATCGTTGAGCAGATTTGTAATTTTCAGCCCCAAACTGCCTTACCTGGAGAGATGACGAGAAAGAACATATCATCCCAAAGAATTCCTCCGGTTTCAGGCCGTCGGGTGAATCAAGAGACTCGCCATAGTAGCTAAACAGACCCCGGAGATCGGTCTCGACGAAGTCAGCCATTTTCTTCAGAGCATCGACATTTTCTGTTACTTTGGCAACAAACGGCTGTATATTCATGCGTCAGAAGATAGGCGAGGCGAGATGTCAGAGTCAAGAAATTTACCTGCATCACTGCAACAAACTGGTCATTGGAGGATGGATGTCGGAGCTGTTTGAGAAGCTGGATCTCTTCCTTCACCTTGCCTAACGAGACCACTAGGGATTGCACGGATTGCGCAACAGTCTGGAATGAAACTAGAACCAGAATGGGATCAATCAAGGTATATGGTACGGCACGGGTTAGGCCATACTTCTTGCTGCCGATTCCAAATTTGGGAGTTCATCAATGAACAAGGTGAGGTTTGGGTCGGTGCGCATGAGAACCCGAGCAACGTAATGGAGCAGGGTAGGGCACTCAGGTCCTCCTTTGGCAGTCTTGGTCTCTTTAATCTAACACAAGTTAGTCGGGTGATCAGACGGAGGATGTGTATGCCACCTTTACGAGGGCCTCAAGTCGGAAACCATATGCCCCACCTCGGAATGAAGACCCATTTAGTGCGTTGCCCACCGCTAGGATCGCCTTCAACTAAGTCAGCATAGTAGAACATAGGATGAGGTGTGGGGCGCACCCTCAGTGTCCGCTTGAAGCGAACCGACGTGCGGAGCTCTTTGCAGGCTTCGCGGATAGCTTGCAGGTCTGGGCGAATCTCTTCGATATCTAGTTCAAGCTTCTGTCGGTACACCATCGACTCGAGTCTTTCAGGGAGCCTTGGGATGGTCATGATCTTATGCGTGCTCAAGGTGAACATTCATCATGATGCACAGAGCAAATAAGGTACCTCGTAGAAGTATCGATCAGCCTTAGCCAACTTGCTAGCGTCTCCGAAGTCTTTTATCCGGGTAATCTTCAAAAGACGACGAAATGAGTATTTGTCAAAGTTCCTTGTAGGTGAAGGTGGGAGACCAACCTCCTCGGGAGTCGGCAATTGCTTACTGATGGCCTTCAGATCATCTACCGTCAATCTGCTATCGTCCAGATCCAGAAGAGCTTGACGAATATCAGAGAAGCCGAATTTGAAGCGGGAGAGCATTATGGCTTAAAGATGGAAGTAAGGGCATTGTGGAAACGGTGTAAAGAGGCTTTTTACCGATGTTGTTGGCACGGGTAATGTCCAGCAGTGTCGTGACGTTTTGCTTCCTCGTGGGACTCGTGATTTGAGAGGGTGTCGACGGCGTGTTATCGATTGTGAAGGTGGCCTCAAGGTCCTCCATTACAAACTCTGCATCGACTGACGATTCACTCCATACAGTCGAGGTGACATCAGTGTTGTTCAGTTTGTTCCAAAAGAATGGCTTGAGGCGTTTCGCAGGGCGAGCCACTTTCATTCTGCTGCCAACCTTGATAGCAGAAGTTGGTGGAGGGGGTGGAGGTGGTGGCAGCACGCCTGGCCCTAGGGGAATGGGTGGGGGTGGTGGCGCCGGCGGTGTAAGTGGGGGAGCACTTGAGGGGAGTGGAAGTACTGGCGCCGGCGGCGGAGGAGG